>DF244669.1:5146-24549 GCA_000507305.1 Breviolum minutum Mf 1.05b.01 | reverse complement strand
CGGTGAACCCAACTTGTGAACGCATTTTGGAAAAAGAGTGCGGATGCTTGCTTGTTCGATACGTTGTTTCGAACACTTGGTCGTCTCGAACCGAAGTGGATTGTTTCCATTTGTGTTGGACTGTCACCACAGGTTTGGGATGTCAGTGCATTTGAACTGGCTTGGTTCTGAAGCAAATGACCCGGACTCTGACATGGCTTTTGCTTTCAGGAGTTGCAGGTGGAGCGTGTCCCATCAGACAAGGACAAGGCAGAGGAAACCGCCAGCAATGCAACCGAGAATGAAGAAGCCAAATGTCAAAGGCCGGGCAGAAAAGTGCAGATGCATTGATTCAAGATACCAAATTCGACGCAACTATTTAGAATCAATTAAAATCGTCAGTTTTCGACGTTTTACCCATCATAAATAATTAAGAAATTTTTAGAGGTGGAGATATCCATGTCATTTGGTGTTTTTTTTTCATTCGAGGCGAGACTACTTCTTATCAATGTCGCGCAATCGAGTGACATCAGCTTTGGGCTCTATCATCGAGAACCCGAGTGATATTGAGGTAGGGGATCTCTGAGATTTGGGCAGTAATGGGGATGATTCGATAATAACAGGATTGAAATGGATTGAATAGAATCAGTGAATATCAGTGACCCGAAGAAATGCTAACACTGGAGGATATAGGAGACAACAAACGATGTGCAAAAAAAGGCGGAAGATTTAGATATTGGCATCCAGCTCCAGTGCTTACTGCCCGCAAGGCGTTCTACACCATCAAGGAGCTGGGGCTTGCTAGTTGTGGAGTTTCCGTATGTGTTGTAGTTGATTGGTATGGAATTGGGTAGACTTACAGGTCTGCATGCAATAAGTGCGGAGGTCATATGAATATGAATATAGATAAATATATATGTTTATAAATAGATATATATATAGATGTGTATATAATGTGAATACCGCCCGTGTTGATGCGCTTTCTTGCAGGATATATTGATTAAGCCTGCTGTACTGTATAGTTTTTCGTGTAGTGCTTATGTTGTTTAGGATGCCCTGTACTGACTGGATACCGCAAAGTGGGTCAAGGTAAAGCAGTCCTGCACTGGTACGGGAGCTGAAAGAAGCTCCACCGAGACCTACAGAGTTCTCAAAGTGCTTTGTTCTGCGCTGCTGCCAGCATGACAAGCTTGCAGTGGATCGCCTGTGCTATGTGCTACGAACCGGCGGTACATACACTATCTGATCGGTGCATATCGCCAACAGTGGCGTGACAATGGCCATCTCAATACGTTATGAGTGGGGAGGCCTTAAGGGAGAGGAAACAAAACGAGGAATTCCAGTTCTGTCAGTGGGAGCCCATCACAGTTCTCCAAATGGGCGTTCCACACGATGGACACGACAACTCTACGAAGGAGGTGGATTTGAAGGTATCACAGAAGATGACCACTTCGCAGACCGGATGGGACATAAGCAAAATCAATACATATAACACGCATGTCGGGCCACAAATCCATGTTGGGGCGTAACAGTTTATCATCTCTTTGCAAGTCTCGATTTTTTTGCCAGCGTACACGTATCCCCTGGCTTGATATACAGGTACAATGATATATTGGACATGATGCGTATATAACATACTTCCACGGACCTATAGATATCATGTACATACACTTCTTGATATGATGTATATAGGACATTTCATATTGCATATCATATTCTGTAAACAATTATATTTTTCAAGTTGCCGGGATCAGCGGTATTGCCAATTAAGCCAAATCATAGATAACTAATAAGTAGATTAACGGGTTTCTTATTTTTCCGTTTATGGAGTTGGCATGTACCAAGGTCCTTGGTAGGATGAACCTGGAAACCAATGGTTTGCAGTGCATTCAAAACTTGTGGGTATGTTATTTGGAGACAACTGATGTATCTCTGGAAACACGTTGCACATGTGCTTCTTCAATCTCGCCTGCACCATGAGGATAAACTCGGGGCAGGGCAGTTCGGCACTGTCAGCCATTTGACCGCAAACATGTGTATACTCAAGGAAGATTGCAAGATCAAACCGATATATTTTCAATTTGATTCCGCGCATGAAAAACAAATGCGAGCAGCCGCTCGATCTGAGGCACTGGTGTCATCACTGCGAATGGTGTCGAAAGGGCTGTTTGGGCCCCTAGTGGTATATTGATCACAAACCTGAGTGGTGAGACTTGTGGTAGATTTGTTGTGGAAATCAAGGTGAAACTCATCGCCAAGAAGGCAATGCTGGCAATGCTTATGATGGATATTCAATCTTCAAGCAGAGCCAGACAACGAATCTTCAAACGTTTGGCGATGCTCGAAACGTCTCGCCTGTGTGATTGTCAGATGTGGCCAGGATAATTACCTGGCACTCAAAGCTTTGAAAGCAGAAATTGCCTGAAGCTTAGATCTTTTTTTGTCTGCGTGCACAGAGGTTATTTGCAGCGGCAAGGACTCAACATCCTAACTTGACAGTATGAACTCAATCGACTTGTCCCTGAGGAGATAATGAAGATGTTGGATCACCCCAATTTGGTGGCCATCACAGCTGCTTGGTCTTTATCACTTTCCACAAGGGGCAGATGTGCCTTCCATGTAAGAGCTTCCATCATCCAATTGCGGGGTATGCGCAATTGGCCGCCGAGGAAATTTTTGAAGACAGCAACGCAGTTTACATAGCAGCCTGGCTACATTTACTAAATGTGGCATGGTTCTAGATGCATGGGTGATGGTAAATGTTCAATTGGGTTGGTAGGAGGAACTGGAATGTTTGAAAGTAACCGGCACAGGCCATGAAGCTTTGCAAAGGCGAGTGGGCCATTTGGCCAGTGGCTAGTTTGGCTTGTGTGGGCTGTATCATTGGTGCATTTCAATGAAGACTCAACTAAACCTTGAATGCTTTATGTACCAACTCTATCAAGCATCGCATAGACTAGTTGTCGCAATATGCTTGGCTTTTGCTGCGATGATGTTGCACTCCACTGGGATCCATTTCAACGCTGCTCTACTTGGTCTTTAGCTGTGACTTGCAGGCTCTCACCTTACACTCTACGTTGAGAGGGTGGCCAGCTTGAGTGAGAAGCAGCATCTTGCTGAAATTTCACGTGCAGTTGGCAGTTGTTTGGGCAGACCTGTTCGAATAGACACCGATGCAGTATTGTTCAGACAGGGTGAAGTTGGCTTTGAAGCGCTACATACATGCATCCATGCCAAGGGCAGCCTTCGTCATGCGTGATTTGTTTCGCGCAGTGGCATATATGCACAACTCAAAGGATCCTTGGCAAGACACCGTAACAACATCCCACAATTATTTACTGTTGGATATGTCACTGCAGGTGAGTATGCAATCTTGTTGTCAAGAGATGTACCGTTGTAGACTGAGGTCGCCCACCGCAACTTGACCTGCAGACAGACACAACTGTATACGTACTTTCGATATGACTTCTTATTTGATGCTACAGAAGTTGCATCTCTTACTGCCAGTGTAGTAATATACATAAATGGGATACATAACATGTCTTTTGACAAATACTTACTTGGTTTGCTTTTCACATGATTTATACTATGATAGTCATTAATAATCTACAATATATAATGTAGTCCATGGTTCAGAATTTTCTCATGTTTGCTGTCAGATTTCCTGTTTGGATTCCAGTACTCCTCACGTCGATGGCCAGAAATCCCAGGTGATTTGAAGGGCGAGAACTGCCTCATGTTGACCCAAGCACCGCCAGAGAGGACGGGGACAAGCTGGGCAAGGAAGGAAACTATCCAAGCATATGGAACCAATTCACTCTGGAGAGCGAAGTTTACTCAAACCATCTCAGACCTGCATTGGATACATCAAGGTGTGAGGCTCCCTCTCCCTGGTGCAATCACACTCGGTTTGCTTTGAAGGAATCGCCTGAAACTTTGTGACTTCGGCTTGTGACTGGGCTGAAGCTGAATGGATGGAAACTGGCATCAATTCATTGCAGTTTTTTGGTGGGTAATTTGAGATCCTGCACTGAGGTCCACTATTTTTGAACCTGGTCGCTCGGTTTAGGCAGAATAGGAGGAGCTGGTTTACAAATTTACAAGCGTTTGGCCTGATCCTTCTTATCCATTCTGTGACAACTCTAAGGCAAGCCTTTAAAAGGACGCGTCGGTTCAGTGACTCATATTGCCCCAGAAGTTCTAACAAGCAACTTGGACTCGGGGCCTTGAGAGTGTTGTTGCTTTATCAGCCGTCATCACAACCCTTTCAAACTTCTTTTTTGCAGTTCTTCCATGGGTCGTTGGACTATAGTTGACTCCGAATCAAGACCCCCCTCGCGGAGTTGTTCGTGGTTTGAAAATGGAAGATATTGGAAGGATTTCATTTGGCCATTCGAACTGAAGGCATATGTGAGGATTTGACCAATGAGCAACACCTATCGGAGATACTCCAGGGGACTCAAGGGTTTGGAGTTGTAGTTCACGAATTCACGACATGGCTGAAGCAGAAGTGGGTTCTTGCCCCTTCCATCGGTTGAGCCCGGTGATACCCCAAGCAACCCACAGACATACGTATACACACAAGCACATACACAGCATATTCTACCTTCTGAAAGGTATATGTGAGGACGTTTTTGTTTTACTCGCCGATTTGCTCCAAGTTCTTTAGTTCTGCAAACGGAAAACGGCACTTTCTCAAAAGTGTTCCAGTCACTGTCACGCAGCAGCCATAGACATCAGCGGCAAGCTAGGCTCCGAGAGCTACACATGTGCTTGCGATGATTGGAGTGATGGTCTGAGCTGGGTCGGTGCAACTGCAAAGTATGGTAGCAGATCTCCTTACCCATCCAGATACCCTCAGTGCGTTGCTCCGCGAAGTGCGGACTGTGCTTGAGGCTGCGGCATCATTTTCTATCACTTGATTTGCGGCTTCTTGCCTTTCCAGGACTCAAGCAGTTTGCGGCTCTCCACATGTGCAGCCCCCTCCACCTGTCCCTGAATCACTTAGCTGAAGAGGAAGAGAAGGAAGTGCTTAACGGACGTCTCTCCTTTGCTGACCGTCATTGGTGTACCTTGGCGGGCGCTAGAAATGTTGCATCAACTCATGGAGCAGCAAGCATTGGATCTGCTATTGTCGATCCTCAGGTGATGTCTCTGAAGGCATGGAAGGGTGGGTTTCTGTTGCACCGCTGTCTCCACTTGCAGAAGTAGCCTGATGCACCAGGGGTTGATTGATATTTGCTGATACTTAAGAATATAATAGAATATACAAGTATTGCTCTGCTCATTTTCATGTGCCAGCATGGCCATTGATCATCCAATTTCATCGTGAATTTCTCATTTGTCCACCCTCAATTCCCACTGCCGCCCCTGCCAGAATGCTGTAGCAGGGGCCTCAGGCGTCAGAGTAAGATGAACAGGTCTGGAAGATGCCGACAACTGTGAAAGACCTTGACAATGGCACAACAGATTCTGACTGATCCTACAACAACGCCTCACAAGAAATCGATTTGAGAGATTCCTGAAGTGGATTCAATTTCTATATCCAATTGGCAAGTCGTGCTACGCTTGCTTTGAATGGGCCGCTGAGGACTTGTTTCAAGCTTTGTTGAGCGAGATGCTGAGCCGGATCCCTATTTTGTTCGCAGATATCTTGGCAAGCCAAAGGCACCGAAGCACGCTTCAACTTGAAAGGTTCTCAATACAGCCATCCGTACGATGTTAGCACATCATGTGGTGTGGACTGACACTTTCAATGTTTGTTTGCTCAAGCTATGGCTCCCAGAGCCAGCTAGCCATACTTGCCAATAAAGAAGAACGATAGAAACAAGATCATTCGTAAGTTTTTGTTGAAAACACATGGCATGCTTGTGATACTCCTGCGAGTTGGACATACATCGACTTGACTTCGAAGCCTCCGCAGTCGCTTCCGATGGCTGTCATCGTTTAACCCAGTGCCATGCAGAGTTGCCTGAAACCAGAACATGCCCAGTTGGCGAGGCTTTGGACTCCAAAATCCCATAGTAGACATGATTCTATTCCAAAAAGCTCCGAAATTGCTCTGTGACAGATCGGGCGGACCATTCCGAATCGCCAACACCGGAATGGCGCCAGAAGCGAGGCTCGCGCAAAAATGTTGTGCAACCATGCATGCCACTGCCTTGTCTTTCAGAAGCTTCATTGTGAATCACGGTGAATCCATGACATATTTTGATGCGCCCATGGTTTTTAGTTGAAATTGAAGTGAGTGATGCTGTTTGTCTTGGCGGGAGGTCGTCAGTCCTGCAAGGACCGACGGAGTCTGAACTTATTGCTGAGACAAACTTGAGTCTGTGATAGAATTAACGTATGATACACTTCCTTAAAAGTCTTAAATATCTACAATATTTTCCATTTTGAACAAGAAAGTTGACAAACTCCATATAGCGAGTTGTTGGGAAAACTTCTGGGTAGAATCTGGCAAAACTCTGGCACAATCTTAGACTCTGCAGGAGGAGGTGGAATCTGGAGATGAGGCTCATCGTTTTGTTTTGGTTTGTTTTCAGGAATCTGGATCACATCATGAGGGCAGATGTTGGGGGGACTTCCAGTTGTAGCATGTTGTAGGCGAAGTTGCTTCAAATAGATCAAATAGATTGCACAGACAGGTGCAATGTAGAATGTATTTACGAAATGCAGGTATACGTGATGGAAGCATTACATCACTAATATTGTATTTGTATAATAGCTAGTTTGTTTTTTGGCATCACTTGAAGCGCTATAGCACAAACAAATATACTGTAAATACAAAGGTGACACATGCAAAAAAGATCGAATCGTTGAAATATGATAGACATGGCACAGCATGAAATATTTTGTATTTTATCCACAATCTGTGATAACATATAAGTTAAGTTGCATCAAGTAAGATGATATAGGTTGATAATGGTTGATAGTTACATTCTATATTGATGGCGTAGGTTAAACGGTTAGGAGCTATGTTATGTCATTTTTTTTGCATTTTTGGAACTGAACGATTCTTTGTTAAAGACCCGCTCAGGGAGTTAACGTACGCACGGCTTCTATGTTTTGTTGGCGTTTTACGTGCCGCACCTCCCATGACAACCTTCAAGCGAATGCAAATATGTGTGTATATAAGACTGATAGACGCAAAAGCCAAGAGATCGGAACTGCAAGCTGCAAAGCTGTTGAGTCAAACTCCTTTTCAAGAATGCAATGACGCCGTCCGGGCCGTCTTGGGCCATGCGTTGTAAAACTGGAGTAGTTTGATTTTGTGCTTATGTCATACTGATTATAGAGCATTTGGATCAATGAAGGCGCATGGATGTGGATCCTCCTTATGAAATTCTCCAACATTTGGGGCCTTGCAGCAGATTTGGCAGGAAGTTGATGATGCACCATGGTGGTTGCGCAGGGGAACTGCCCGACTGCAGATGAAGGAGGAAAGCCACGAGCAGCATGAAGAGCCTTGGAGTCAGAATTGCAAATACGTCCTGCCAGCAACTTGTGATTCAACCCTTACTGATCACAACTTGGAGGATCTCACAACTTGGTGGATATGTGTTGATACTGCCAAAATTTAATAATACATGCAGTGATATGCAGTGTATATATTATATATAATTATTATATTTAGATCTAGGAATATACATATTTGTATATGATCAGATCAGTGACCAGCATGACCTTTGAAGAGTCTTTTTTCCCTTCTTGATCCAGGTGTGTAGGGCGGCATACATTTCTGACACGTTTGATTTCAGGATTCCCGAGCCCCATCGCCAGAGCCTATGCCATGGTGGATGAAAAGGGGCACGGGCCTGGGTTGGCAACCACGGGGTGAGGCGTGGGAGGGTCTGACTCAAATTTGGGATGAACAATGAAGTTCTGGATGTGACATGTGGCAAATCATATTTTTTGGTGAAAGTTGCTGGAGGAAGCAAGGGCTTCACAGTCCATGAGTCCCACAGCAGTGCAGCTGCAACAAGAAATCGACAAAGGCATTGGTTTGCATCCTGCATGATTGCCAGGCGCCTGAACCCAAGGACGAGCACCTCAGTGGTGAGGACCATTGCAACAACTTTGTGATTAGCAAAGAGACAGAGACAGAGATTCTCACAATGGCTATTATCATCCGACTGAACTGTATGCAATTTATACAGTATTCTTTAAAGCTTACTCTCAGAAGTGCACCTTGCCGAATCTGGTGAATGAAGCTTCACTCGTCTGACATTTCTCAGGACACTCCTCCACTAGGAGTTCCTATGGCTTCACCTGGTGAGGTTACACCTCCTTTGCCAGATGAGGATAGTGTGACTCCACCCTTTGAGGCGTTTCGGGGTTTTTTACAGGTTCAGTGAATCAGCTACAGGAGCTTCAGTTGAATGCTGATAAGGCGGATCCCCCTGAGCCACGAGTTTCAGAGCCGAGGCGAAAAGGGAAGCAACAAACGGAAAAAATAGGATGGGAGGTGTACTCAGGTATTTTTGATGTCAGATATTACCTTGTTTTGAATTGCAACACATGTCAAAGGGACGCGACTCCTTTGATATGAGCAGGGACTTTCATGAATGTTCTGAGTAAGTTGGCTTGATGACATTTTTAAGTGTTTGAGATGTTCTGACTCACATGTGCATGTAGCAGCTTCTCCACGTAGGACATTGATTGCATATCCATTGCATATAGATGTATAGGTACCTTCATTGATATACTGCTTGATGTTGTATGTCCCACCAGTTCATCCCAACTGTATGTTACCATGCTGTTTCCTTGGCACCGATGTTGCATGGCAGGTCCAGGCTCCCAACACCACCCAGGCCACCTGAGAGTATGAAAGTGGAGGGCATGGTGCTGCAGGCGCAACTTGGCGAGCCGAGCTGTGAGTGCATCAAGGGTTTGCAAGGATCAAATTGGCCGAAGTGTTCTTAGGAAAGCTACAAATGAGATCCATTTGCCTGGTTCTTGCCAGGCTCTTAGGGAGAAAGATCCTACTATCCCGCAAGGGTGGTCAGCCATGGTTGCCGCAGCCTATGCGACACTCAGAAGCAGGAATGATTCCCACTCCTTAAACAGCACAATGTGAATGTGATGGGTCATCAATGGCATCATCACTGTGGGGCCGTAGCAAATTTCAAGAGGAATTGAATAGAATAATAGAGATGGAGGATCAAAAGCCAGTGGGAATCATATATTCTGACAAGTTCTTTTTGACAGAATGCTTCCCAAAATCAATCAAAATCACACATGTTTCGCTTGGTCCATTTCCAAGGAACGAACACGACAGTGTGCAATGGCTCATCAACTCCAAGGTGCCCAACCTTGATGCAACCTGTGCGAACCTTCGACCATGTCCTGTTCACAGGCGGATGTGAATGCCGTCACTTCATCAAAGTCCACCGCTCTTTGGCATGCCGTTGGCAGCTCAGTACCCTATGGACCTGTTGAGATAGGTGTACCACTTGTGCCATGTTCAGGTCAACAATCACAATGTGCACCTTGGTTTGCAGGTGTTGACAGTTTGACACCAGGGCATGATAACGTTGGGTTTGAACGGATGCTATATATATATATAGTTGGTAGAAGATGTTAAAAGGGCATCATGATGCAAGACCACTGAGGGCAGAACACTTTCTTAGGATTGCTCAGGTAGTTTCGCATGTGTTTTCACATGGTACAATGGTACGCCAGGATGATGAAGCTGCTGATCACACTCATGAATTGCCGCCTGCAACAAAATCGCTGGACATCCTGACAGCCAAGGCGCATGGTTCACAATTTGCTCGAAGCGAAGGCGGATCCAAATCACACCAAGAAAAGTGCCAAAGGTGTGAGGCGCCATGGGATTTCATTTCGATACCTCCAGGTTTGTGAGTGTTTGATTTCGTTTGATTTCCGGGGTGTGGAATTCTGAATTGAGCTCAATTTTGTACTTGCAAGAGGCTAGGCTTTTAGCTGATTAGATTCAGTAGTTGGCATTGCTGCCTCCAAGGAGACTATCACATTGACACTTCTGAGAGTGGTTTTCCGGACAGTGGCAGGCGTACTTTACTGGATATGGCGAGCAACGACGGTGCACCTCCGCCAATTGTCAACATGTTCCTTGAGTTTGCATTGGAAACTGACTGGCTCTCAAATGGTGTCAGCTTGTGCAGCTGCTGGGAATCAAACGATAAGTACTGTAATTGCCAAGTATGGTAACTTCACACCTGGAGAGTTTCCGATGTAACTTCACCCTTCAGGTTGGAGATTGCAGGTGGCCTCCGCAATGCAGATCTGGAGAGATGTCAAGCTTCATAGCACTTCTCAGTGAGACATTCCCATCTTCAGATTTGTGTTTCCAGTTGCAAGGATGGAACTCGGTTTTTAGTTGTGGAGCCACAGGAGAGAGGGCGAGCAATACACCGAGATTTTGATCCTGAGCTACTTGCCCTGGCTGCAACAGATACTTTGGCCCACGTGCATTGGTCCTCCTCCTTGGTGGTAGTAGTAGGTAGTGGCTAATTTTGTCAATAGTTTGGTTTGGGAGGTACTAAACTCTGCGGAGAAGTCTTGTTCACAATGTGATGTAGTACGAAACTACCGTATCGAAGCACTTGTAGTTTTTGTGTCAAACTGTGATTCGGGTGATCGCAGCATCCATTGACAGAAAACATCATAGAGTCATAGAGATATGAAAAGCCTGAAACAGCGAGGTATAAGACCTGAACCACCTGTACAGCATTCTCAATCGATCATGAACATGATTTTGGTAGCTGGTCATCAGTCGAACTCAGGAAGGTCAACGACCCCCGAAAAGGCAACGACTTCGGCATGCAACGGAGGCCTTTGGTTTACCAGGGCAAGTATATGACATGGAAGCTTGAGTACATCAATGAATCATCAAACCATTTGTACCGTTGTTTTTGTGGATTTTGCAGTCGTGAAATGCTTTGGGAGTCTTTTCACGTTGGCCACGTTTCATGTCTTGCCATTCTTTCTTTCGTTGCCCACTGGGCCACTGGTGGGATCCAGGACGATTCCTTCCACAGCATGCTGACCAGAATGAAGGACTTCGACGCAAAAAGCGAAGCTTCATCTCCCTCCACGCCACCCTTAGCAGCTTGGAGCATGGATAGCTGGAGCTAACAGGAGAACCAACCATCAACCATCTATGATATGACGGTTTAACCTAGTGCCACCAAGGATTCGAAGCCTGGGAGTGCATATGCAGAAAGATCTGCTTTCAAGAAGGCCTATGCTAGAAAGCTGCTGGCCCGCATTTTCTGAGCGATTCTGAGCCCTTCTGAAACAACTCAAGCCTGAACTCCTGGCTGCGAGCTTGACTGAGGATGTTGCCACTTCACAACGAAAAGCCGGTCCTGGATTTTTCAGCATACACCACTGCTTACAAAACCAGAGTCAAGACTAGCGTTTCTTGTCTGGCCGTGGCTCGCAAGATGACACGTTTGCACCATCTTGTGCCCTTAGCGTATTTCAAGCATGTGGATCACACACCATCACACTGTGATGATAGAGATTTATAGAGCTTAGGTGAGCTTACACATGACATAGTTACATGGTTTTGTTTCCGACTCCACTTTCCGGTAGTATCATTTGTGACTCGTTCACCTGAGGACCGGCCCTCTCTGAGGTCAGGGCTTGAGGCTGGGATGTGTTACATGTTTGCCGGGTGATGGTGGCATTCTGTAAGAAAAGTCCCATCTCAACCAGTGCAGGCGCCCAGACGTGTATATGCCGGATTGGAGCTCCCTGGCAAGCGTGGTTTGCGACATCATGAGGCGGGATCGATTTCCAATTCTTACCACATGTTTGGCGACTTTGGTCATAGTGTACGCCGAGTTCATATGCATATGAATTATGAATTATAATATAATGAATAAACACTGTGAATATACATGAACATGATTACAGGCATATGATTGCATATGTATGTCCTATTGTTTTGTTTGCAACTTTGTCATTTTTTGCTATGCTATGCTTCCCACGACCCCTCCCACGGTTCGGACTTCTCTTTGCTGTTTCTCTTTCATGCAGCAGGATTTTGGAAGGTTTTACTTCCCATCATTCCCATCTCTTCGTTTTTTTCATCCACGCACCAGGCAGACCGTTGGCGGAGAGGGCTTGGTTCTGGAATTGAGCTGCTGGTGAAGGATGAGCCTCCAGAGGTCCTGAAAGCTACTTGGGAGTTGTTCAGAAACACCACACACGTTTGGACAAAAGCCTAAGTCTCTTTATTTTGTCCAATCATAAGCAAAACTGAAGTTGATGGCGAAATGCATTGCTTTTCCTTTGCTCCACTTTGATGACTTTTACCTTTGCTTGCTCAGTGGTTTGAGTACTACCACGTTACCACTACCTCCAAGATGCTAAGCTACAAGATGCTACAAGCTTAGGATCCATGGGGCTGCTCTTTGGCTGGGAAGCCGCTTGTTGAAGAAGAGGAGCTTGAGGTACTTGTCGGGTACGGCACGATTGGCATTCTACAGATTTTGCCATGAAGCGAGACCTGGGAGAGTTGTTGCGTTCCATGAGATGTGGACAATTGAAAAACACTTAGTGATGGGAGGAGGACTTCACAGACATGTCGGTGATTCAGTTCTGATTCTCTATCATTTATTGTCATTTCATTTCATGTGCGATTTCAGGAGAAGCAGCCGCAGCCAAAGCGCATGCCTGCTCCTCCACCACCCAAGCCACAGCCACCTCCAAAGGCGGCATCAGCGGCAAAAACTGCACCACGACCCAAGAGTCGCCCACAACCGAAAGAGATGCCACAGAGCTGCTTGGTTACATCAAAGGCAGGTTGTTGAATCAGAAGCGAAAAAACGGGAAAAAACATGGACATATGATTCTGATGCTAACTGGGAGTTTGAAGGGTGAGAAAATATCAAACATAGTATCATGTAATAAGACTGAAATGCAGCCTCTTCCCTTGCGCATTAAAAATGGCTCCGGAGTAGCCACAGTCTAACTAAGGCAGCGAGAAGGTTGGCCAAAGCAGCCAAAAAGAAGACAAGGCTGAAAATACAGCAGGCCGGGCCTTTCAATGCTGATCAATGTTGCTAGTGTGGTATATCGTTGCACTAGTATGGTGCCGCCACCAGACCCCGTCGCTCGACGGCCACCAGAGTATGGTCCGTGCACCCCACTGAGTACTAGTAGTGCTACATAGTACGACTACTACTACATAGTACGACGACGACGACGACGACGACGACGACTACTACTACTACTACCACTGCTAAATCTGCTGCTGCTACTACTCCTTCTAGCTACCAGTACTGCGAGCTACTACTATTTACTACTAGCTGCTAGCTACTTACTAGCTACTACTAGCGGCACTACTACTACTACTACTACTGCTGCTGCTGCTACTATATTGCTACATATTGCTACTACTATGCCCATCGCCACCGCCACCACCGCCCCAGTGAACCACTGCACCACCCGCAGCCTACAGCCTGCAGGATGTCACCGGGGATGTCATACCTTGGGGTAAGGGGGGTCCAGCAACTCTGGAAAATATGATTCCATGTTATACATGATGTTATTCGTATTCTAGAACCTTGAATTCAAGAGAGATGTTTTGACATGTCAACTCGGAGGGTTGGAACTGATGCTTTCTAGTGTTTCGGAAAATATGCACCCACACATTCAACATTCCTTGCAACCATGCTTCTCCAAGCAGAACAATCCAATGAGGTTCTTCCAACGCTGTTCCGGAACCTTCCAAGCCTGTGACTTGATAGGCATAGAGAATCAACATGTTTTGTGCAGATAACTCACTGGATGTGTCCGGTGCAAGTCCGAGGTGAAGGCCAAAGCCATGCCTCGCAAGCCTGAAGGTGTCCTGGCAGTTGGTTCCAGACATCATTTACATCAATTTGCCAGTGATCGAAATAGTGAACGACTGACTTCCACCTCACGCCTATCGTTGATGTTGATTTCATTTGATCCACTATTAACCTATTTTAATGGTATTCTTTCGCCGCTGGCACGTTGAATAATTTTTTGCACAGTGTCTACTTGTCAACTCCGCAAATAAATGTTGCTTTTATATATATATATATATATATGCTTGTGTTTGGAATCTCATTGCAATCACTATTCGCCTGGGAAGAGCGATCCAAGATGTCCAGGTTTAGACACCGCAGCCGCAACTGGCAACAGGGAGGAGAGTAGCACAGGAAGCAAGGCGGACTTTGACAGCAATTGCAACCTTTTTGGATAGGCATTTTTGCCCAGTGGTGAGACCCCGAGTCATTCCTGGAGCTTTGACATTTTCATCTACTGCAGTGAGTCAGGTAGTCCCGAAAGAGTCACCTCCATCTGTGCCGCCAGAAGAAATGAACTCAGGCAAGGCAAGTCAAAGTTTATTTCCACTAAATTGGCGTAGGCCAAAAAGGGCCGGGATGGTACCAACACATTAGCATGCAAGAACTTCAGATCTCAGTCTGCCTATGCTATGAGCAATGTATGGTAATGTAGAGGCCAATGGCATCTTTCTTTTAAGCAAAATGATTTTCGGACGTCTTTCGGCCACAAGGTGCACAGGGTGAGGGGCAAGCTGAAGGTGATGGAAGCAAAGAAAGCAGAGAAGCTGGCGTTGATCGTGAGCAACCGCAAGCCGCTGAAGCTATGCTGGAAGACCTCCCACGTTTACGAGATGAAGGCGGCACTACTGTAATGGCACTGGTTCTAAGTCTGAGGCTTTTAGGATGCTTTTAGGATTTTGAAACCGAAATGGGCGCAACAGTCACACTGCCTTGTGAAAGGTCCGGAGGAGGATGAAGAAGTTGCTGAGGAAGAGCCGACTGAGAAGGTGCAACACGATGTCGCAATTGTGAGGGGTTTGATTTGCTGGATTGCGTACTGTAGGGTGCCACCTTTCTTTTCAGCATTGGATCACATTGGTGCATTGCATGGCTTTGCTTTGGACTCTTGTGCAGCACCAGGCTGAACCAAAGAAGGTGCCTGCTGTGGCCTTGCCACCGATGCGTGCACTGATGGGGATGGAGGACCACTCACTATCCTTCGACTTCCCTGAGTCCCTCCTAAAGGGTCTGCGTTTGCCGGCTTGGGCACAGGACGCGCGTTTGAGCGAGGTCCAAATGCAGCTGGTCAAGGAGCTGGTTTGAACCTCAACAAGAAGGCAACAAAGATATACAAAATAGCAAAACTTATGCAACACTTTGAAAAATAAAAATCCATCACCATGCATTCGAATCACCAACAATTGTAAATCAAATTCCGAGGCTGCGGGGTCCAAATTTCATGATCCAGCACGTGATCCATCCGCCTATCGAAAGCAAGCACAGCAGCTTGGGTCGCCGTCAGCACATCTCTCATAGGTAGTAATTGGTGACTGGTGATAATTAGTGAAATATTGATGATATCGATGAACATCATCATCCTGTCCAGCCATTTCACTTGAAATTCGGAGCGCTTTGGTGAGTCGTTTTCTGAGGAACATGTGTGACCTGGCTGCACAAAATCGCAAGTGACTTGAGCGGATTGGCAGTGCTATTCTAGATTCCTAGATTGTCCATATTTGTGTAGGTATATGGGTATATGTTTATAATACACATGTATGCATGTGTATTCTGCATACATGTAATGTAGTGTTACAATGTGTTACATGTGCACATGCACACAGGTGTGTCCCTTGTCAATAATTGCCCGCCATCCATTGTTATGGGGAACCTTTCATGACATACCAACTCCTGACCTCCTTTTGTGTCTAGATGTATTGAGTTGGATCAGATCAAACTGACATAGCAGTAACTTGCCGCATTTCATTGTCGTGCATTCCCCTTCGTGACCTCCCGCGGTGCAGTTGAGGCTTGATCGAGGTAAGCCGGCTGAAGTTCTGCCACAAAGATATTGGTGCGGAACTTTGATGGCTCCAAAGCATGCAGCATTGAAGAAACTCTCATCAAAACTGTGCACAGTTGCACGATGCATTTGTGATGAGGTCCCCGCTTCACCCATGGCAGACATCGGGGGCAGCCGGTGCACAAATTATTGGAGGACTGACAGCATCCAACAATATCCAACAGAGAAAATGGTGTAGACTGACTGGATTATGAGGATTATGACACTTGAACAGAACGTGTTTTGCATGTCTTTCCCGTCAGTGGGATGCTGACCCGCGCTTTGGAAACGGTCTTGGGTCTTGCAGATATTTTGGCGCTTGGAGGAACTTCATGCTCGGCGGGTGGATGCACAAGAGCTTCCACCACTCGTGGTGATGCGGAACAGATCCATCCTGTGAATTGGCTGAAAATATCTGAAAATACTTTGGGGTTTTTGATTTTTGATGATTCGAAATGGTTTCAGATGGTTTCAGAATGCGGTAGACATGGCTAGACTTGATCTACACTCTACACATTCATTTAGGGAGTGTTGAAGACATTCCCATCATCACTACCACAGCTAAGGCAAGTGGTGTGTGGAAATCGAAGGCTTTATTGCTTGAAGAGGCTGGGTCAAAGAGGTCTGAAATCAGGATTGGTCTGGATGTACAGTCGATCCAATGTCACTTTTGAGCTCCAGCGCTCAGGTATGCTCATGAAGCTTCTCGCACGGTTGATGCTTGGTGTGTTGTGTACGACCTGAAGGCCAAGGTGGGGCAAATTTTTTGAATTTCGTGAATGGAACGCCAGCTTTCCTTCTCTTCTTGTCTCGCTTATCTTTCTGAAGAGGACACTCCCCGTCCACTGGTCTTCAAGCCACCTGGATTGATGTCATGTCGGTCGCGGATTTCTGGATAGGTGGACATGACATGGGATGAAATCTGAGATAAACCTCAGATGCGTTACTGCAATAGGTAGGATGACATGCAGTCAGAGAGAGAAAGTTCAGATAGTTCAGGGCAGAGCAGTTTTGATGCACAAGGTACATTCTTGCGACCACCACAGAGGATTCCAATGGTGTGAGTGCTCGGCAGAGGTAGCATTGCAGCAGCTCAAGTTCTGCTAGCGCCGCGAAGAGAAAAGGTGATTGGCAGCCCACCTTCAAATCAGTATCACCATGAGCTCTTCAACGTACCGCAATGAGTTTTTTCATTGCCGTTGCAGCGTGCTAACATGTTTAGTGTGTGGTTTGACTCACTAAGGAAGAGGCTAAGAGCAAAGGATGCTTTGTCACACAAATGGCTCCTTGAACATGTCAAGGCTGGACGTTTCACGAGTGGTTTGCAGAAATCATCTCCAAGAATGGAGCATCCTTTGGGGTGCTTAAAGCTCCTTTGGGCCCTCCTTATGAATATATTACACGCGTCCTACCAGGATTTTGACACTGCTCACTTACAAGCTTAATTTTCTGCTAGAGGGCAAGGTTTGAATGCAATGGCTGCTCATTCAGGCAGTTCAAAGTCGTTTCATTTCTGAAAGCCCCAGCATCTGCCGTGTAAAATAAGGACCCAACAGACTTAGAGGCAATGGTTGAGTCTGGCATGCCCTCAGGATCAAACAAAGGCACTTCCGGAAAGCAAGAGCGACAAGCTCAGTTTTTCCATTCTTTAGCTGCGTTTGAGCCCGGCTGCCTTTGGCCTTAAGATTCTGTGTGCCTGCTTGGCAATTGCACGGAATTTGAGAGACTTAATGGAATTCAGGGGTCTGAAAATGGATGAACACGGGCACTATAGCAATCCACAGAGTCTATTTGGTGGAGTCAGTGGAATTCGCAATTCGCCCATCAATGATATCCAACTCTTTCAAGTTAAAAGCTGAGGCAACACGGATATGTCTTCACCAAGCAGCGCCAGACAGCCGGACATCTCGTTTGATGCCCAATTTATGTGCACAAACGCAGTGCAAAAGTAAAAGTGCAGTTCACTAGTGGACGTTGTGAGGGTTTACCAAAGTATATAACACCATGGTTTAGCATGGTTTAAACATGGCCTCCATCGGATAGCAGTGGAAGCGGGTGGCAAGTGTTTGAACAATTTTCAGAGCACAAGCAGAACATCATACTGCCAAGGTATGCGGAGAGAATTCTGAGGCGCACTGCCACGCTAGAAGGGTAGCAAGGGAATAACCTCACGCCCCTCTCCACCTGCGACCGCAGGTTCCGTGGTTTCAACAAATGGAAGCAAGCTGCTTTGAGAATCATCGTGCCTGCCCCGGATTTTGGTGGGTTCATCCTTTGCATGATTTAGCAGCCCTTGTGTAGTTTTGGAGATCTTTGTGGGAATTTGGGCATCAAGATGGAAATGCTTGTTATCTGACTTTTCCCATGATTTTCATGGAAGCGATACACACACGCACACATATCACATTATGATATGATATGATATGGTCTTGATCTTGATATTGATATTGATAAAACCTCTCTCATGTATTTGGGATATCAAGCTCCAATAACGTTTGCGCTCGTGAACATCAATGAGTATTGGTTCACAGGCCATAAACTGCGCGAAGTGTTTGAATTGAGTGTTTGCAGCCTAGCTATTGGTAATTTTCCAAATGATGTCACCTGTGCGCCCTACACTTATTATTTGCCATCATCTAATATTATTTCGAAAGTGAGCTGCTTTGAGCTCTGCTGAAGTTCTTGTTGGACCGGTTTACTGAAGTCTCAGTTTGCTGGAGGGTTGGTGCACGGGTTCGGTTCAACAAGCCAGACATGTTCTTGATCAAGAGCAAAGGTGTACGAAGGACAGGAGGAATCACGTGAACACTGGAAACGTTGGAAACAACAACAACAACAACAACAAGAAGAAGAAGAAGAAGAAGAAGAAGAAGAAGAACAATAAAAAACAAAATAACAACAACGAACCAACAACAAATAAAACAATGCGCCGTGCGCTTCCCTCGCTTTCGTCTCCTCCCTCTCAAATGTCATTATATAGAGTGCGTTTGTGTTTGAAGTTCGGACCTCGCCAAGTTATTTTATCTATAGTTGATAAAAATCTAGGCATGACAGTTGCAAAGCGCCCAGAATCCAGAAAACAATTGTATATTGATGACGTGGTTCGTAGTCTTTCTCTCTGCGCATGCCGCATAGATTCGCTTTGAGTCTATCTTCAGCTGACACGGCATGAACCAGCATGACACAGCTAAGGCCAGCATGCTGCCTGAGAGTGAAAACAACGCTGCCCGCGAATTCTTCTTGAATCTGGACACCGACTGTCACGGCAAAGCTTCTTGGAAGTCTTGGTCTTTTTTTCCCCCATGATCTATGTACCTCGGGTATATTGTGGCGATTTTTCTCTTCATATTTTGGTCCATCTGAATGCTTTTGAGCATGGTCACTCACCTTGATTCAGCTGTTATTATTGCTGGAGGTTCCTTGGACGGCTTTGTGTGAGGCTGGCGATCTGATTTGGGGCATTATGTGCAGACTCCATAATGGTCATCGCAACCATTGACTTTGAGTTTTGTTTTGCCAAATCATATTCAGATATTATTGAAGGGCTGCCGCCC
>DF244668.1:0-24563 GCA_000507305.1 Breviolum minutum Mf 1.05b.01 | reverse complement strand
CATCAACCAAATAAAAGCAAGGGGCAATTAAACAGCATACTGCCTGCCCAATATCGAACCTTGGCCAATATGCAAGTTGAGCCTAAATGGCTACGGTGCCAACCCATTGCCTTCAAAGGTATTTCAAAGTCTGATTATTGTCATCACCAGCAACATTTTGGATCCTCATGTTACTGACATCCGGTCAAAATCATTTTTCATTGATTTGATAGCAAAAATTTTTTCGGCCCATACAAAGATGCAAGAATTTCTGGTCCATGCCTCCGGTCTTTGAAAATTTGCAATTTTTCTTTAGTGTTGTTGTTGTTGTCTTTGAACTGTGGGCAGTCTGTGATGACAGTCTTGGAGGATAGCCACGATTTGGTTTTCTTTCACGTCAGCAAAACATCCGGTATAGCTGACAATATTTGATGACAATGCTTTTCTCCAGAGACTCCTTTACAGTGGCATTACGGCCGGACTGACTATGGTGGAAAACAGTCGTGGCGAGGCTTTGGTCGTGGTGTGGTGTGTTTGTGGTGGTGTGGTGGTGGTGCTTTTGTGTTTTTGCGGTGGTGTGGTGGTCTTTTTGTGGTGGTGTCTTTTTGTGGTGTTTTGTGGTGTCGTGCTGTTTTTGTGGTGGTGGTGTGGGTGTTTTTTGTGGTCTTTTTTCGTGGTGCTGGGGTAATGTTTTTGTGGTGTTTTTTTGGTGGTGTTTTTTGGGGTAGTGTGGCCGTAATCTTGTCGTGACAATCAACAGCTGAAAGGAAAGTGAAACTTTAGCTCAGTTGGTAGAGCATACCCTTCAGGTGGGCATGGTGATGGTTTGATCCCCATAGGAGGCTATTGGTGCTGTATTCATGCTTTGCTTTTCCGCGGAAAAAAAAGAACGAAGAAGAGAAAGATTGAATCTCCCTGATTATGATTTTTTTTTTCTCGAGATTTTTGTTTTTTATTGGTTTTCCTGAAGTTTTTGATTTTCAATATTTTACAGAATTTGAATGAATCCTTTAGTTCTGTTTGGCGAAAAACATTCTGAATGACACAAATTTTGAATGGTGATCTTCCCCATAATTCTATAGCAATTTTGAAAAACCACAGAAGGTATGATTTTGATATGCTTTTTGTTAGTGGAATTATTTTTTTAATATGACATTTATTTATTCAACAACCAAATNGTGAAACTTTAGCTCAGTTGGTAGAGCATACCCTTCAGGTGGGCATGGTGATGGTTTGATCCCCATAGGAGGCTATTGGTGCTGTATTCATGCTTTGCTTTTCCGCGGAAAAAAAAGAACGAAGAAGAGAAAGATTGAATCTCCCTGATTATGATTTTTTTTTTCTCGAGATTTTTGTTTTTTATTGGTTTTCCTGAAGTTTTTGATTTTCAATATTTTACAGAATTTGAATGAATCCTTTAGTTCTGTTTGGCGAAAAACATTCTGAATGACACAAATTTTGAATGGTGATCTTCCCCATAATTCTATAGCAATTTTGAAAAACCACAGAAGGTATGATTTTGATATGCTTTTTGTTAGTGGAATTATTTTTTTTAATATGACATTTATTTATTCAACAACCAAATCTTTTTATTCCTAAAATGATTTTTTATTTTTTTCTAACATTAATAAAATGAATTTCTCTTTACAAAATACCACAAAGAACAGGCAATAAGTTACAGGTGACTCACGCCACAGCTTAATAAAGTTTCACTTCCATAAACTCAGACTTCAAGGAAATTCGCAGGTCAGTGAAGTTACAGTTCGTAAACTGCAGAGAAGTCACGGTCCAATCAAGTCACAATTCAAGGATAAAATACAATTCAATACAGCTTCAGTCCAGTAAAGCCCACATCCCGCAACGTCACAGTGCAATAAACATACAGTCCAGTCAAAACAACAAGGCGCAAATTATCACTTTTCCTGACAGGAGCCGATCTAGTGTCGCTTTTTAGCAAGCGAAATTCTGGGGTGACACTCTTCGTGCCAGGCAAAGGACTTCGTGAATTTGTGGTGTCACTTTGTGGGCAGGCACTCATTCATGTGGGACTTTTTTGACCAGTAAGCATCATCGAATGTTGCCATATCTTGAACCCCCATTTTACCAGGCCGAGCAAAGTTCAGATCCAACAATAGGCTTGTCCAGATGATCGGACCCAAATGCCCGTCCAAGACCTACATTTGAGCCAATAAGAACTAGAAGCACACCAATGGGATGCAGCAATGACTTTCACAGTCGACAAGCACATCAATGGACCCGGCCCTGATAGCAGGAGTGTGCCTTTCCCAGCAATGAAATTTTTTTTACAATGAAATGCGCATTCAAACGGGTAGTAGTATTTGGTTTGCGCTTTTCAGGGCAGGGCAATGATATTCAGTGAACTGCAAGTGTCACTTTTCCTTGCAGGTCCAGGACATGGGTGGCCCATGATCGGTGGTGTACTGGTTATCATATTTCCCTCTGGTTTCAAAAATTCCTTTTGCAAATTGGCAATGTCATATACCGAGGCAACTGTTGCACAAATTGTAAAAGAGGTTTCACTGATTCGCTTGATAAATATCCCTGTGACCATATTTTAATTTGTTCTTTCGATCCACGCAAGCAGAACAACACAAGCAACGCTCCGCACCACAAAACGGGCTTTTGCCAATTTTCATTCTCCGTGTTCCATTTTCCAAACTTTTTTGCCTTTTCAAACTTGTTTGGCATTCCGATTCTTATGACACCAAAAATAATTGTTGTGGCCTTAACTTGAAAATCTTTCAATCGAACTGGCATTATCATTGTTTTACAACAAACAATATGTGTCAAAACACATGAAAATATTTCCCTACGTCCGAGAATATTTAGTGGATTATTTGCAATCCCACAGGATTTTACCAAGACCTTTTGTTTCAAAAAAAATGTAATGTTTGATAGCCACATTAATGTTGGAATTTTTTTCAACAATGCAATTTGATGTGGGGCACATTTAAATACAGTTTGTGCGGTTAGGGGCATTTTTTGCATGCTCAAGGCAACAGCATGTGCTTTTTCAAGGCCGCAAGCGAAAAAACCGGATGCAATTTGAAATGCCAGAAGAAAAAGGTGAATATTTCATGATTCTCCGATATTTTCCCATTGGCTGGCAATTGCATGTACAAGGGAAAAAACTTGCAAATTTGTATGTACGAAAGGGACACCTTCGTTCAGTTTGACATGGTAACGGTATTGTCTTGTGTGTGTTTCATTCTCCAGGGCTGATGAACAGTCCTTTGTAGGGGAAGCCCTTTGGTGTTATCTGATCTAATCCGCCCTTACCTGAGTTGGTGGAATGCCAACGTTTCTGAATCCTGAATTCCCAAGCTGCAAAGGTTGTTTCTTTCTTTTTGACATGGAAATTCGTTTCGGTGTGAAAAATGGTTTCCTTTTTGAAAGATTTTTGGTGCTTTGTTTGATATGGTGCTTTCACTTTAGCAAACTGCCGGCGGATGATGAAATGCTGATTGGCCATATTTTTTCTCTGCACAAAAGGCTTCTCATTCCCATCAAATTCAATAAAAACATTCAAATTTTTTTCCCATGAATATGGGCCGCATCCAACGCAGAAGTGAGAATATTCAACTATCTGTTACCATTCAGTCAAGTGTTCAATGCATTTGACATTGGGGACTTTGAGAGATTCTGCCACTTATCCTGTTTTTGTATTTTTCACAAGGGCTTGGGATCAGTGCTTCTCTAGTCTTTGTTAGGTGGGCAAACGAGCCGATGATGCACCAAGGCTGCCCCCACAACGGGTTCCGAAATTTTCCGCATGACATGCATTTCAAGTCAATTTCAGAAAACTGACTCCCAAATGTACAAATAGGAAATGGAACAATGAAATTTCTTCAATAAGTGGTTCCAATTCTGGCCAAGGTCTGGCCTGGCATTCAAAATATAAACCAATGAAAGATTGCCAATGTGTGTACAAAAATTGGTTACTTCAAAATGAAATGAAAGTTCTGTTGTTTAACATCGACAGAACAAGATGAAATGGTCAGATTCTCGCAAGGCCATGAATGATGGGGTTGGAAAAGGGAGGCATATTTGAATAAACCGAAAAACACGATTGACAAGCAACATTTTTTTGCTCTTAAAAGGCATTCCTGAATGCTCTTTTAAGTTAATTTCATGGTAAAAGGCTGTCAATTCAAAGTATATAGCTGTCAGCTTTGGGCTGTGACATTCTTAAATCCATGCTCGCAAACATTGACACAATGCTTGCAAACATTGACATAATTTTTGCAAACATTGACACAATGCTGGCAAACATTGACACAATGCTTGCAAACATTGCACTGCTTGCAGTGATCACAGAGTGTTCATGGTATGAACATCATCCAGCCACAAGACTCAATGATGATGTGCTTAACATCATCACACCTTAGGAGGGGCCATGTTTGCGAAGAATGTCCTTACAGATACTTCTCAATGATGATGTCTTTAACATCATCGCCTAACATCATCACCTAACATCATCACCTTTTCGGTGAGCCATGTTTGCACAGAATGTCCTTAGAGGTACTTGTCAATGATGATGTCTTTAACACCACCAGTGTTTCGGGGGGCCATGTTCAAAAGTCCATAGAGGTATTTGTCAATGCTTTTTTTAACACCACCAATATTTCCCACACAATATCCTTGGATACACAACACCGCCATTGTTTCAGGGGACCATGTTGCACACAATGTCCATAGATGCACATATTATGTTTTTACATACCATTCTTAAACTGGGCATGTTTTTACAACATGTTTTCTCATTGTTATAAAACTTTGTCAACATTAAGAGGTTGGTCCCACAAAAATGATTTTTCAGAGGTTTTTTTTTCCGCCAAAAGAAATGTTTCCCAGTGATTTTGCGAATCCTTTTTTTAACAAGGGAACACACCGATTTAAGAGGGATCGAATTTTTTCATATTATATATGATGAAAATCATTCATTTTTGGGGTATTGTTGGACATGCAAACCCAAACCAAAGAAAACCATTCATCCCACACAAATTTATCAGTATATAAAACAACAATTGGATACAAAACCCATACGGACACAAGTTGGGCACACGTTTTTTTCCAACATCGGACCCNATATTTTTTCTCACAACACCACTAATCATTTGTAGTTTTCATCAGATGCGTCAAGACATCTGGCACAACCCCAAAGTGCTCACCACAGGAGCTCAAATCATCAAAACCAAAAAGACTACGCCTGGACCCCTTCACGGCCAGCCATGATCACTGCACGTTCCTGGGAATTCATCCACGCTAGGTGGGCTGCCTTCATATCACCATTCCCATCAGCCATGAACTTGCGAACCTGGACAAGAAGAAAACTTACTGCAACAATCGCAGCAAAAGTAAATATAACCAAAAAATCAAATACATTGAAATACTGCAAGTCAAACAACTAGAAGAAACTCAAATGGCCAAAACAACAAACCAAAATATGCAAATACCATGAAATACCAAGTGGCAAAATTCCAACGAGCGTTGTGCAAAGCATTGGAAGATGAAGAAGAGCTTGCCTCATTCTGCTGCTGCTGCTGCTCAGTGTTTTCAGCCTGATCTGTCTCCTTCTCATCATCTTTCTTGGCAACTTTGCGGGCAACCTTGACTCTTGACCATGGCCACCAACAATTTGCAAAACAAACCCTGGGGAAAACAACATAAACCAACATCTGGAGTCTAGAGTAAATGCCTCGAAACTACAAAATAATACAAACACTCAGGTAAAGGAGCTCCTTTGGATTCAAAGCTTGAATGCCATGCCCTTGAATTTGCACGTTTGCGATCCACCCTAGCTGCTTTGATAGCAGCTTGGGTTTCTGGGCTCATGTCCATAGCAATCTTCACTGCGATGCCAGATTTCACTTTCTCTGCCAAAGCAAGTCGAGCCGCCTGCTTCTCATCAACCTGTAAGGGGCAAGTACTAAGTCAGAAACCGTGTACTCATTGAAACCCTGAAGCAAATAGTACCCAATTAATGAAAAAACAACCAACACCAACACCTCTTCATCTGGAAGCGCTGGTGCATCTTCCTTTGCCTCCGGGGTCGATGGTGAAGGCAATGGAACTTCAGGCTGTGGGACCTGTGTTGGTGGAACCTCATGGAGACCATTCCAGACCTGTGTTGGTGGAATCTCTTCGAAAGCATCCTTTGGGACCTGTGTTGGTGCAATCTCATAGAAACAACCAAATGCATTTTCAGCAAGAAATCTTCAGCAGAAAAAGAAATAAGTTAACATGATTTAAAATTCGCATAGCACAAACCATTTGCCACCTCGAAATCCTCAAGATATGGATCTGCAAACAAAGCTCTGGGATGTTGCTCGGATGATCGACCTAGAGACGGAGGTACATCACCAAAGGCAGTTTCATCCGTCAAATCCGCAAAGATGGGATGATGCAAAGGTCTGGCCACAGTCTCTACAGGCATTGCCATAACCTGAATTGATTTCCATCTGGAAATCAAAATCCAATTTATGAATTGAACATTCAAACTCCAACATGCAAGCCCCCAAAAAAACTAAAAAAACTAACTAATGAAAACGAGATGCTGGTTTCTCAGCTTCTGATTGCTCATTTCCAGCCATGAACTTCTTGAGATTGTCGCTGACAACGAAGGTCGGAAAACATGGCAATGGTTCATTGCTTGGAGGTTTTGCAATTGAGGGCATCTCAGGAGGGACTTCACCATGTCTAGTGAAAAGATCAATGACATTCTTTGATGAAAATGCGTTGGAGTCCAGCATTCTGTCTCCACCACTTGGCAAGTGCTTTGACAGCAACTGCGTGTTGGCCACAGCTGGGCTCATCTCCGAATCATCAATCTCAACAATGTTTTGACTCATGGCTTTGTGACCACGACCAAAGGTAATCTTTCAAAATCACCGAAACAAAACCGCACTCTTTGAGAGGAAAAGGGTGATAAGGTTAGGTATGCAACATCTGGAATGGAAAATCTTCAACTGCTGAATGTGTATACTTAGCATACTTGCACTGCTGCAAACTGACTGATCTTCTTTGCCCTCCGCTAGTGGTTTGTCAAGCAAGTCAGGTTAAAAAAGGAATCTTCCCCAGCCTCTGAATTGCGACAAGGTTTCAAAATCGCACTCTACTGGTCACTTTGACGAGAGTCACACAAAAAACCATTGTCCAATTCGGCCTTTGCCTAAGCATCCAAATCTAAGCAACTTGATAGTACATGTTTGCTTCAAGAACGATGTCAGCCCTGGCAAACCAAAGTGGTTTTGCTGGCCCAACAATCTTCTCTCGGTGGTAGTGCCTCATACCTCAAATTATGGTGGTTGTTCAAGACATGTTGCATTGAATGTTTCACCTTGAAATCAGAAACCAGGAAACAAAAAAACAAGATACCAAAACCCATGCCAAGCAAGCAAAGCAACGCCAAACCAGTTGCAAGTATTGCGAAGCTGCAAGCACTTTCATGCCAATCACTCCAGCAACATTGGAGCCCTTCACGTTCTTGGCTGTGACACCGTTTGGTTTGAACACTGAATGAGCTTCATGAGCCACAGTGATTGCATCAGGGGCTTCACCTCTCTTCACAGCAGCAGGACGGTCAATGATATGCCCAGTAACTTTCAAGTCCAAATGGCCTCGTTTCTCAAAAGACACAATGAGCTTGTACATCGACATTGGCCCAACATCCACAAGGCCTTGAGGGCTTTGCTCCTCCACCACCACCTAGGATAGGAAAGAACAAAGGAACAACTTAACTTAACTTGTCTGAAAATATCTCTTGTTGGGTTTGCAAATTAGAAACACTAGGACTAGGAAAGCTTCAACAGAAAAAACGCAATGAACAGTTCAAAGCTGGGAATCCAACTCATCAGGACCATGAATCTTGAACTCAACTGCTTTGTTCTCATTGGCTGGTTTCGACAAATAGTCCTTTGCCTGCTGACAAGAAGATACTCAAATTTGAAATCCCAGATGACAACAATTGCTTCAAATCAAATTTGGGGATGAAAAAGACCAAATAGGAAAACCCCACCTTGGCCGAATCTGAGATCCATGAGCCTCCTGCATACAAGAACAAGGGTCGTGAGTTCTGGGTGGCTGCTCCAAGTACTCGAGTGTTGGTGCTTGAACTCAAGAAGACCTTGTTGTCCACCAAATGGCATGAGATAGTTTGCCCAGAACCCATGCTCAATGTCACCACAATTGGCTCTTGGCCAGTAAATTTAGACTTGAACTGACCTTCGGTCATGGAGGGTGGTTCACAAACAGGTGCAACTGCTGGAGTTGGAACGCCAACTGCATCATGTGACAAATCCCTTTCAGCATCTTGCAGCTCGGACTGTGGTGCTGGAGCTTCTGCATCACCAGCAACTGGAGCAAAAACTGAATCGAAATTCTTCAACCGCACACGTCAATCAGGGTCTTAGTTGAAGTAGCGAAGGATCCAACAAAAAATGAGGATGAAAAACACATGTTGAAAACTACATATCCCGTATGGAAGGGGGAAAAACATGGGAAAACTGCCAAACTGCTCTTCATTTTTTTGTCTGAGACACTTCTGACTGGATCATTCAACCATTTTTGTCGGACATCCCGGGGAATTTCCAGATGGCCTGAAGGAGTCATTTTGCACAACCTTAGCGAAGGAGGCCTTGGAGTTGTAAGTGTAGAAAGATCAGGCTCCTTTTGAAACTTCGGAGCCATGGTGCCCATGATCCCACGTCCTTCTTTCCATTCCTGTCTTGCATCTTTCAGAGAATAAAAACAACAAAAAACCTGTTTGTACACAAAATTGGTTTTCAACTTTCTGTCCTCCAAAAGCTTGTCTTTCAACTGGGTGACTGCAAACTGAAAGATGGTTGGATTGGTGCACTCGGAGTAGCATGCCAAATAAGCTTCTTGGTTGTACTCATTCATCATGTCCCATACCACCTTTGAAAAACAACACTTTAGTCAAAATGTTGGTTGCGTTTACAGGAAAAAAAAACAATAAACATCAGTAAACAGTTTTCCAAACCTGACCTTTTCCAGGTTTCCATCATACATGGTGAAGTGATGGATGATGCAGTATTGAGACTTGATGCTGCTGACCCTGCTCATGCATGCTTCCAAAATTGCCCTGATAGTGGCAGGAGATCCGAACCATTGCGCTGTTTCTTCTTTATCCTTCAGTGTCTGAATCATCTTGGTAACTTTTGTTCAAAAATTCCCTGGTAAGAATGCGTTATTTTTGAAAAACAGCATATCAACAAGACTAAAGACAAGATTCCGTCAATGAACGTCCTTGCTCATGACTGAAGAAGGTACCGCTTTCTGGTGTCACATAATCACCTTGTGGAGTTTTCTTTTAGAAGGCAGCAAGGATTGTTCAGACCTCCTCTCCAAAAAATGAAATCAAAATCGTAATGTAGACCTGGTGACTCAAGGGCAGTGGCGCTGAAGCCCTGCAAGCATTGAGATTCCAGTAGTCGCTCTTGCAAAACACATTGTCATCCTGGAGCTTCACTTCAGCGTTGCGTGGTGCTTTATAGAGCGTTCCTTGGCGAGAGTCCAAGGTGTTTGCCAAAACAATATGCCAAGCTGGCATTGTTTGGGGCATCGTCCTTAGATGCCAGGGAGACCCAACATACAATAACCAACATATCACAACACAATCAAATATTGTTTCACCCACACCATAGAAAAACCTAAATTCTACAACATCTCAAAAGTCCCAAAATATGTTTCAAACACTCTGCAGAACAAACAGAGCTTTGCCACTGAAGATCCGGTTCCCATGTAGACTACTGGTGTCAAAGCAAACGTTGACACTTTTGAGCTCCATTCCCATGCTTTGGAACTTGTCTTCAATTCGCCTGCAATGTTTTTAGCCACTATGAACCTTGTTTGCTAAAAACAAGTTTTTTGGCCACTCCACCTAAATTCTCCCCGTAGGCCATACAGCACACCATCACCAGCCAAAGCAGGTGCAATCATTATCACCATACCTGGGGATTGAAAGATTTAGGGGGATTCAAAGATTTCTGGCAAAACCCATTTTCCAAAAACCCATTTTACAACAAAAAACATTGATATAGGAGGACTGGGTGCTGTAGTCAGGATTCAAATTCAGAAGGCGGTATGTCCAATTTGCACAGGAATCAATCTCTGGCATCGTCAGCCTCCCAAACTTGGTCAAGTCAATGTACCCAATGTTGTGAATATGTGAGACGTCAGCCTCTGCAAACTTAGAAACCGCATCTTGCAAAACCCGTCTCATGAGACCAGTGAGAGAATCATGTAGGCCTCTATCACCACAAACCATCAAACAACGACGTTCCATCACCCGATCAGCAAGTGCAAGCCCGCTCTCAATCTGATCTCTCAAGTGCAATACCTTTCTTGCCATTTGATATGATTAACATCTTGAGTGGGGATGAAATAAGCAAAAAAAACATAAAGTTACTTGTCTTGACAAGTTACTTCTTGGACATGTTTGGTGGAATCCACCTTGGGGAAGGTGGGCATCAGGAAGAAAAACAAACAAATACAAATTTTAAACATTCACAAACCGAGCAGGTTGATCTGGATTCTCGCCTTGTGCTTCCTTAGGTTGAAGGCCACTGCTTCCTTGAAGTCATTGGACAGGGAAGCTGTCACCACTTGATACTCTGCTGTTTTCATCTGATCCTGATGGAAATACACTGAGCCAAAACATGTTAACCAAAGTATCATTTGGATGAAACAAACCTAAAGATCCTAAAGCAGAAAAACTGTGTTATAAGTTCCATTGTGTCCTCTGCTTCTTCGACTGCAGCTTCATAAGCTGAAGACTCATTCGTCCCACCTGCTCGCATCAATGGTCTCGAGATGTGGTCTTGAAACATGCTAGTCATCTCTGCAGCAAATCGAGGAGGTTTAGCAACCAGCAAAGCATCCAAATCTTGCGTGTAGTCCCTTGGTTTTTGATAAAAAAACCACAAAGCAACAACCAATAAACCATCACACCTAATAAGCAAAAATCATCAAAATTTAATAATAGAGGCAAAGAACCCATTCAAGAAACTCCGCAGCATGTTCTCAATCATCTCCTCTGAAACCCTGGAATCCTGTCTGGCCTCTTTAACCACGAACATGGCTAAGACGCATTGATCCACATTCTTGGCCCACATATCCTCACCCCAACGAAGCCTGCTGCGTACACTTCGTTTGACACGAGTATCCACATTCTTGGCTCACATATCCTCACCCCAACGAAGCCTGCTGCGTACACTTCGTTTGACACGAGTAGAATTCAAGGACCACCACAAATTGTACTTTTTGAAGTGAAGCGCTTGAATCTCTGGCGTCACCTGGATATTATCTCTTGCCCTTGCCACATGTTCTTTTTCACCAAAATACCATCATAAAATGAACAAATATAAAATGCTGCTTTAATCATATCCTAGAAACTGCAAGGAGGTTTTGCCAAAACTGTGTGCATCCTTTGGCGCTCTCGTTCAATTGGTGCCGTTTGGATCGTAGGATGCTTTCGTTGTAGCCTTGCTAACTTCTAGAAACATTAAAAAACAATTGAATGGTACTAGAACAACTTGATCAATCAAGCCAAGAAGCCAGACTCCTCCCATTTGTTGAAGTCCAAGTGAGCACGAAGAAGGCCACGACTCTCTTCAGTCATGCCAACAATGATCCCTTCAATTGCTGTCTTGGCATCTGGACTGACCTGCCACTTCTTGATTGCAGCGTTGGCTTTGAAGCCATTGTATTTGGTGATGAGTTCATCAAGGAGTTCAGAGTCATTTTTGTCAGAACAAGTTTTGCGGCGTTCATTCAGAAGAGTTTCAAAGCGGAGAGCAGTCTTCAACAGATCCTTGCGCTGCCTCTCCGCCCCTTGCGTTGACAACTGCAAGTTCTCAAACGAAACCTTCTCAAAGTCTTTGGAGCCGGTGATCGCACTGGGCAAACAAAACATGTCAGTGATAGCAGGCAGCATGGGAAGCACAAGATCCTGGAAATAATTGATGTTCATCACGAACTGTTTTTCTCAGAACATTGAATAAAGTTCAAAGTAAAGTTATGATTCCCCCTGTATGTATGTTTTTTTGTTCCCCAGTCCTTACCAGCGATGGGATCCAAATCAGAAGCAACCACCAGGAGAAACAACCCCGCAGTCCTTGATGAAAGAACTCATTGCAAAACTTATTCAAAAAAGAACCAACCCAACAAAGAACAACCTCGGCTTACAAGGACTAAAAACTTAATTTTGACAAAGCATCAATCTGGTGAACTCTTTCTTAATCCCAAAGACTGGATCTGGAGGAGTCAGATTGAACGGGTCAAGCAGGTAGAGGTCCAGTGGTTCTCTGTGCAATCGGGATTCAGTGAAAAGGAAGGAGATGCATGTCGTCAACCAGTCATCCACAGAAGGTAGCCCATCTGCTGGACAGCAAATCTTGATGGACCCAAGTGGAACAGTGGCAGTCAAGTGTTCTTCTTCCAGTCGCCCCATGATGCCACTGATGTCCTTTCAAATTAACTATTTTTACATGATTGAAGTCCCAAACAATTTCAAAAGCTTGAGATCGACCACAACAAAAACAACATCAAGAGTTTTTTTTTCTGAAAAAGCCTTAGCAAAAAAATGTATGCTTTCGGGCCAAAGATCTGGGATAGGAGCACATTCAAACCGTTTTCCATGCACACGAACAGATTCCTCCAAAAAGTTCTTGCACTTGAGCACTACATCTCCAACCCGCTCTGAATCTTGAAACATGTTTAAGACAAGATCTGCTGGATGGACGTTCGTCTTGGTGGTCCCTGCACCTGTTGGCTCTGTGAACAAAGCCAAGTATGCAAGGATCTCTTGGTAGTTTTGAAACAGTTGGCAAAGAAAAATCAGGGAAATAGTGAAATAATTTCAAAACATTTCAAACAATAACTAATGCTTTAGGCAACCTAAGCCTTAACGAAGGATGTATCACCCGGAAGCTTCTTCAATGCATTCTGCCATTCAGTTTTGCGCCTCTTGGCTGTGGCACTCTCACTGTTGGCTTTGACACTATCCTCGTAAGGCCCCCATCCACAAAGGAAAGCTCCCAAGCACCAAAAAAAACAACAATAATAATAACCAATATACCTGAAGAACCAAAAAACAAAAAGTAACAGCTAAGTCTCGGGAGAAACCTTGGTATCTTGAGATTTGGGAGTCAACTTCTCATCCTTGGAATCCTTTGAAGTATCCTCTGCCTTCACTGACTTCATTGGCGTGGCTTGCAAAGCAAGCTGTGCTGCTGCAACACCAGACTTCAACAAAGGCGACTCCATCATGAGTGGCAAAGCCGGGCCAGAACAATTCCAAATTCAATGGCACAAAAACAAAAAAATCCCTAAGGATCACCTCTATGTAGTAGAGTGGGCCCCCTAAATATCTTTGTTGTAGTAGGGTTCCATCCCAAAAAAACATCGCTGTAGTAGGATTCCATCCCAAAAAATCATCGTTGTAGTAGGGTTCTGTCCCAGAAAGTCGTCGTTGTAGTAGGGGTTCTGTCCCAAAAAGTCGTCGTTGTAGTAGGGTTCCATCCTAAAAAATCGTCGTTGTAGTAGGGTTCCATCCCAAAAAATCGTCGTTGTAGTAGGGTTCCATCCCAAAAAATCGTCGTTGTAGTAGGGTTGGACCATAGTAAATCATCGTTGTTTGCCTACCGAACCACAAGGAAATTTGCTGTTGGTGGTTCACTCTAGCTCCTGACGTTTGATCCCACATACAAGGAAATTTGCTCACGTTTGAAAGATCAAAGTCCTCGTTGTTAGACCCCCCAACAACAAGGATTTTCATTTAAATTTTTTTCCGCCCCGGATTTTGAACTTTTTGTAAAATTCCAAAATCCAGGCCCAAGAAAAATTTAAATGAAAATCCTTGTGGTTGGCTACCTGAACCACAAGGAAATCTGCTCACGTTTGAAAGATCAAAATCCCTGTTGTTGTGATTAGACGTCTGATGGATTCCAACTTTTCCCAGACTTAGCGCTACAATGATGGTTCAGCCAGACCTCAGCCAATGATGGTTCAGCCTCAGTTTCGCTGGGGAATCTCAACTAAACATGGGTCGGTTCCAAACTTTACATGTACACATTGTGAAATCTAGCGGTTGGCTCATTCAGACTTTCAATTTTTTTCCCACGCTAGCTTAAAGACAAGCAGGGAATGAATCACAGATGATGTCTAAAATGAAACCAAAAGAACAAGTATTATTGGAGTCACCTATTCCCTCATACTAGTTTTGAAACATATGTTAGACATCACCTTCTCTTCCATACAGCCCTTAAAGGGATTGATGGGCTTAAAGTAGCAAGCACAACTGGGTGCGGTTCTTCTCTGGCTTCCACAACAACTTGAGGAGGTAAGAGATCAGCATGCCACCGTAGTGGTGGAATCTCATTTGGTGGGAGCTGTGCGTTTGCAAGAGCTCTCAAATAAGAAGCTGCCTTTCTGGAAGACTCAGAGCCACCCAAAAGGTTTTCAAACAGATTTGCCAAACTCTTCCAACCATCTTTGACAGTAGCAGGAAGCTCTCGGTCAGGCATCACCCCTCAGATATTTGAATGTATTTGTTGAGGTAAACCCCAAAAAGGCTTCCTGCATTGGAGGTAAAACAAAAACAACTTCCCACATTGGAGGTAAACAAAAAAACATCCCAAGTCATTGCTAGAAACGGTCTGTGGTAAGGAGAAAACTCTGTTTGCTTTCAGCAGTGAGAACGAGGAGTGGTGGTTGTCGGAGGGTGGTTGAACTGATGTACTCCTTCACCAAAGCAAAAACATCATCTGGATGTCTCTCTCGTCTGCGGTTGGTGCCCTCATCAAACTCATAGTTGGCGAGGATATCTTTCAGGGGCAGGTGTTTATACATTTCAGAGAAACTAACAAAAAGAACATGTTTCAACTTCAACACTTGTTTCAGCATCCTTGCCTTTCCGGCGAGCAAAGAAAAAGAAATGATTAGCTGTTTTGTCCAAGAGAATCCTCGGTCTGGTGGTTTCAAATCAACATAAACCAGCAAAACAGTAAAAGAAAATACAAATAACCAAAACCAGTCTTAAAATTAACCTCATATTCATCTTTAAGATTCTACCCTAACAGGAGCGTTCAACTTCGTGTGCTGCTTCCAGTCACGATACTTCCGCAAAACATCCACAATAACTTTTCCATTGATGAAGGATCGCATCGAAGGTTTGTTCAGCTCATCTTCCAGGATGCTAATCACAGATGACACATCAACCAGTGAACTGCTGCGGGACAAACGTCTACTTAATAAGCCCCATAGTTGATCTTGGTGAGGCCCCATGTCAAAAACCCGAACAGACTCAGAATCAAAGAAAAAAACATATACTAATTCTTTGCTGAAGGACCTATCACATCATGAGTGTGTGACACCCTCATCATCATCAAAGCTGCGTACCTTTTGGCAACAGAAAGCATGAGCCAAACACTTTACCAACCCAAAACAAATCTGATGAGGGTTTGCTTTCAATCAATCATTTTCCATACAATCACCCAAGTGCCTCAAGTGCCCATGGTTTACCAGAGAAGCTGCGTACAGTAAGTTCGTTGCATTTTTAAGCTCTTTGACAGTATTGTCACCAACAACGATGACTGTGTCAGGGCAAGGTTTGCCTTTGCGAGCACATTCTTGAACAACATCCAATGTCAAAGACAAAAGTTCTCGTACCATGCTGGATCCATGGAAAGATCCCTCTTCAAGGATTGCGAGCCGCAGGACATGGCCGAAGCACCAGCAGCCATGTATCTTGAGCTTGGGCCTCTGAATCATGCTTGTCCGATAGGAGGACCGCAAAAGGGGGTCTCTGGGTATCTGATACTTTGCCTCAAGTTGGTGTCGAAGGATTTCCTCACAAAAATGTCCATAGTGTTTTTGTTCTATTCTTCAAAAAAAGAAACAGCAAATATACCATATTGTTGGCTGGGATTCTTGGTCTGCTCCATCGGTTGTGATGGTCACTGTCCTTGACATTCCTTCGGAGGATACATCTTTTAATGCCCAGTAAGCGCAACGATCAGAATACTGATCAACCAGGTGTCTACGATACAATCGTAAAGCCCCTAGCCGCACATCCATGGTAAGAGAACGATCCTGGAACCTTAATGGAAGCACTAAGCATGACTAACCCCCTCAACAAAAAATATGTACATTTTGACCATCTTATTCTTAACATCACCTCAAAACAAAAATCACATGGTATATCTATAACATGGTATATTTCTAGATATATATCTATATATACTTACTTTTAAATTAAACCAAGAACATATGCAAAAGTGACTTGTTCAGTAAAGGTACTGACCCTTGAGTTCCTGGCACACATCGCACTGTGAAAACATTGAACGATCTCGAAATTTAAGTACGAGGGTCCATTTGCTGTTCCAGCGCCGAAGAAAAGTACCATACCTATTTGTTGAACTCATGTTCCGAAGATGATTAATATAGTAAGGCAAAATAGTTTTCATTCTATGCACATTTGTAGTTCAAACATAAGTATGAAAAGGTTGAACTCAAAGCCCGAGGAACGAAGCCACATCCAAAATAGTGTGCATCGAACACCACCCAGTGTAGAATTGATACATTTCATACACATTGCCTGGTGGCAAATATTTTCTCGTCAATCCAGACAAGTCCTGTTTTGGCACTGTTTGGCATCACAACTAAATACAACTGAAAAAAACATTCACCTAAACAAAACAATTAAAAACAAAAAACCTGTGTTACATTTAACAAGCATCAGAGCAAGCACCAGTTGCTTGCATAGCCATCACAAATGATGCGTTGGCCTCCAGATATTGCAGCAACTCACTGTCATTCTCCTCAAACTCAGATGTGCAGAATCCCTCCTCTTCTGTGCTCTTATCCTCATCATCAATATCTTGGGAAACCCGCTTCCCCCATTGCTTTGCAGGGCCAATGCGTACCAACCTGACTGACCAAGTGTAGTTTGCCTACAGTAAACTAGTTGAAATCTTCAAAAGGGGGCAAAACCAAGTATTTATTGACTCCAAGAAACTTGTTCGGTAAGGGTTCTGCCAGGGAGTTGTACATGATGAGGCAAAAAGCATCAATTGAAGCAGTTAGCTGAGAGGGTCGAATGTCTTGTTTGCCAAACCGTAAGTCTACAGCATCCATTCTATCGATTCGGTGTGAGGACAGTCCCAAAAGACCTTGGAAACACACTCTCTTCATGTACTTCCCCAAAAAGTGAAACTCACGACGTGTTGGTTTTGAGCTCCTTTGGCCTGATCCATCCGCATCAGACCACGCCATGAACAAAACGCTGTCCTGTTCCAGCTTTGACAAAGACTGGAAGGTGTCCAAGAATTTCTTCGTCTCATCAAAGGTGAACTGGCTGTAGCATTGCTTCTCTGGACATTTGCAAGGCCCCTTCAACAGTTTCATCAATCGATCCTTGCTTGGTGGTAATCCACAAGCTTATGTACTAAAGAGTTTCAACCACAACAACAAGAAGAAAAAAAACAATACCTAATAACTATATAATTAAAAAAGAACCAAGAACCAAAAACCAAAACACCACCACCAGCAACAAGAACAACAGCAACAACTTTGCTTGGAAAAAACAAAACTACAAAACGACTACTATATCAAGATTCTGGATCATTCCTTGGAACCCTCTTTGGTGTTGATATGTGTTTGTTGGCTGCCGCCTTTGCAGCCCGTACTTGATTGTTGTAGCGCCGTTTTTTCACCATTGGTTCATTTTTTTTTGCAGACATGTTACACAGTTGAGTCTCCAAAAACTTGGTCAATGTTGCAAAACTAAGCTGAACCAATTCCTGCCGGGACCCATGGTGCGCATCTGTCTCACAATCTCCAAAAAACCCAGATGAATCTGAAGCAGCATCACTAGCTTCATCTACTTCATCTTAGAAAAGCTGCGGGGGCACGTGGTGAATGCTTACAGCTGCAGCATTGCAAGGCTCTGTCTCATCTGGCTCATCTTGCAGTGGGAACATTCCTTCGCCAAGTTCACTTTCTCGCTGAAACAAGGAGGAGCCTTCATCTTCATCAGGCTCATCTTGAAACAGCGAAGCCATGGTGCCATTAGGTACATCTAGTTTTTTTACATTATCTGGAGAAGTTCTGTGGAAATGCCTCCCAATAGAATATATTTTTTTTCATTTTTTTGGATGCATTTGGGGTAATAGTTGAAAAAATTGACAGCATTTGAAAAACCACCTGCAAAAAGTAATACATCTCGACTTGAGCAGCGGCTTCGGGAAAGCTAAAGTAAACTCAAAACAATGAAAATAAATTAAAAACCCAGAAGAAGTACAAATCCTCCTTGAGGTTGTGACGCTTTCGTTTTCGGTGTGGCAACCCAATAGGCTCCTGGTGAACTAAGGTAATCAAACAAAAATGATAATTGAAATGCTGATATTACCACAGCATCCACAACATACAGAACTTAACTTTAAAAAGCTTTAGTCCTCAGATTCAAGACATAGCATTGCCTGAGTTCACAAAACCAAGAATGTATTTCAAAAATAAACTGGGAAAAGGCACGCTGAAGTTTGGAGAGTTTGACAAATGGGCCGCCAGACTGCCATCAAGATGAACCCCACGCTGGGCACATCCATTCCATTCCCTGCTAATTTTGCCTCAATCACATCCAAAAAGTCTTACTGTACTTTGGGGAAGGGACATACCAAACGAAAAGCAAAACTCCAAGCCAAGAAGCCAAGCCTGAGCAGAGTTTGAAATCCCTGTGAAGTCATAGCTAGGCACACCAGCTGACTTCGCCAAGGCATCATTGCAAGGCATGCCCATCACTGCCATCATCTCTTTGCCCATCAAAGGTCGTGAGTGGTGCTAGCTCCACCTTGAATAATCAAAACACAAACTGTTTATTAAAAACTGTCTTATTCAAAACCTTTTTCATTTTTTCACAGGCCCAACCAAGGCACAAGCAAGTACTTGACGTGGTGAAAGTTGGCAAAGATCCATCCTTCGTGTTGACACGCCCACAGTCCACACCAGCAGTCGGATTCTGCGACAAATCCTCAAGACTTGTCTGCTGAAATGCTAAAGTTAGATTCGACAAAAAGGACTCTACTCTACTTTTTAAATTGGAATCACAACCCAAAAACATATTTCAATCAAGGCTTCAAAGATCTGACGATCAGAAAAATGGCACTCATACTCTGCTTTGTAGTCAGCTGCTGATGATGCCAAATGCAAGGAGAAGTGCGAGGAGTGACCACATTCCACCTCCTTGCAAAACAATTGTTTTTTAGCACGGACCTAAACATAAACAAAACAAACCCTAGACCCACACATGTCAAAACTCTACCAACTTAGTTGAGATACCAACTGGTTCTTGTCCATGAAATACATGTCATCAGCTGACATTTGGAGTGGCTGATGTGGAGCAACCAGCTTCAAGAGAGCACGAAGTTTTGGCCCCACCCATTTGTATTTGTACTTGTTGTAAAAAACCCGATAAACTCGAGTCCTGATCATGGTGCCCCAAGGGTAACTTCATCATCTTTCCGGTTTTCCTATTTGTGTCGTGCTGTTTTGTTGTGTTTAATGTGTTGTGTTTTGTTTCTGTTCGTGTCATCATCAATCTTTTGAACAAAAATCCAGCCTGTTCATTGTCTTTCCAAATCTCTGTGGGCTGATCGCAGTGGTCTCACACTCATAGCCAAGTGGTTTGAACGTCTGTGTCAGGAAGGTCTCTGGGAATTTGAGAACGTTCTCATGCAAAAACCAATCCAACCTCAGGTTTAACTGATTGGTGTTTCACTCAACCCAAAAACACGTATATTTCGTATATATCCTATGGTTTTCCTTTCCTCCAAGTTCAAACAAACATTTGGGGAAATTTACTTCAAACAATTGAAACCATCACCACCAACAGCGACAACAACAAAAACAAAAGCAAACAACAACCATTAGTTTAAAGAACAGCCAGCAAACCAGCAAAGAACAACCAACAACCACAACAACAACAACAACAACAACAACAACAGCAACAACAACAACAACAGCAACAACAACAGCAACAACAATTAAAAAACAAACAAACAATCAAACAAAACAATCCAACAATCATACAACAAACAAACAAACAAACAAACAAACAAACAAACAAACAAGCAAGCAGGCAAGCAAGCAAGCAAGCAAGCAAGCACACAAGCAAGCAAACAAACAAACAAACAAACAAACAAACAACAACAACAACAAGAATAACAACAACAGCAGCAACAACTACTACTTTTACTTCTACTGCTAACTACTACCCAAGTAACTTCTGATCCACTTTGTCTTTCACATAGACCTCTTGGACCTGTCTCTTCTTTTGGTCACTCGTTGCCATGCCTTCATTCTTTCCCATCCTTGAGGCTCTGGTTGAAAAAAAATTGTTGCAACATGTCATATGTTTAACATTTCAGGGAAAAAAACGCCAGCTGAATCCTACTATAAAGGCAAGAGTCGTTGAAAACAGAATGCATGGAGAACCTTCAACAGAGACTTTTGTAACACCATCTCGCACTGTAGCCTTGCGTGAACACTGCCCGCCATGAACAATGCATGGCGCTTTGCTAACCTCAACTTTGCAAAAGAAAACATACATGAGATCATGAGGAAACATTTTTTCAAAGTGTTTATCTACTTTTTTCGAGCTGGAACATCTAATTAATGAAAAAAATGAAAACCTTATGAAAAATGGCTTGCACCCGAGATGCACATTTCATCTTGGCAAAAGGAACTGACGGGTCAGAGACAAATGTTGTGATATCCTTGAAAATGCAACGGTCTTTGAAGTTTTGTCGCACGAACCTCAACTGTACCATGAGACTCACCAGAACTATTTTGCGAGTATGTCTCCCCAACTGCTTTTTTAAAATGTTGCTGAATCCAAGCTAGTAACCTGCGGGAGGCTCTGGACACATCACAAGCTCCACCAGGAATGAACTCAGGTTCTTTCCCATACCTTGTAGTGGTGCTGCCCATAAAAAAATAGTATTTTGTCACTTGTCACAAAACAAACAACAAAAACATTGAGCCCCACATCCTAACACAAACGTTCAAAAGTACAAAGTACAAGTAAAAGACAAGTTTCCTTCGACGAACAGCGCTGCGGATACAGGCCAGGGCTGCATGAGGAAAATCAGCACCTGTGAACCAGCTGTCCACGTGGAAGCACGCTGTGGTCAACTTGCTGGAGACTGTCTCGGCGCCAAACAAGATCCTGAGCATCATAGTCATCACAATGCCAGGTGATAAGAAAAAGTAGTGGTCAATAGTGTTGGGCCCCAAGGAAACGAACAGCCCCAACCAAAACTTAAATTTCTGATCATTTCAAACCATGTAGCTCAAAACGTAGAAGCAATGCCTGAGCTTAATGAAAGAGCATTGGAAAAGCTCTTGGATTGGATGGCCTGCAGCATGTTTTTTTTACAAACCTCTTTGGTCCCAAAATGTCCCCAAAAAACTAAAACACAAAACAAAAAGGCGCTGAATATTAGAGGAGCTACGGGGGTGGCATTTGGTTCCGCAAGGCAGGAGCTGAATCATCAACCCCATCATCATCATAGTCTCCAAGACCCCCTTACGACCTGACAGAGACTATCAGTCATTGAGGCATTGATCTGAAATTCAGTTGAAAGAATATACTTGGAATCAAATGAAAAAAATTGGGAAACATTTTGAAAAGCCTTAAATAATACGCAGGCTAGCGGCCTCTTTGGGGGTCAGTATCAATATCCATCTCATCAGCCTCATTCTGAAATACTTGCATGTCCTGCTGGTGGCAATGAAGTTGGGTCCCCCTGACTACCATGGTAAAAAGAAGAACATTCATATACACCTGAAAGATTTCTAACCACAGGGTCCAGCTCTGATTCAGAATCGAAAAGTCCACGCTTTGCTTGAACATGTGCCATGATAACTATCCAAGATGGTCCCGATACCCCAAGCAAACATTTGGGTTGGAACTGGGCCAAACAAGCATACAACAGGAAAGGCTTCAAGTACAACATACATCCATCAAATAAAACATGTAATGACCTGCTGTGGTGGTGAAAAAAAAGAATGATATGTCCACTGTCCACTACAAAATGTTTTTTTTTTTTTGCTTTGGCCGCATCAAGTGGTAGCTCCATTGGTGATGTACTGTAGCCCCATCGTTTGATCCTTAGGTCATTCTTTGAATTTTGCATTCTGCAAGATTTTCAGAAATGGGCCCATGGGAAAAAATTGAGGGTCCCCCCAGAACTAAGAAAACATTCTTTCTATATAAAATTTCTGAGAAACAGCAGCTTCAAGGTTCCAATAAGTCATTCAACATGCGCTGCTCCCATGAGAATGGAGGCAATGTCTCAGCCCACTCATATAACCTGAGAGTAAAACATAGAAATTCCCAAACAAGAGGAACATTTTGGCCCCAAAAAACCCTCAAAAGGGTTGACTTGGCCATCCCTTCAATCCCAGGCACTGGTGTCTCTTCTCATCTTCGTCGCTTGCAAATGTCAGAGTAGTAAGGCGGTATCCTGTCAACAGCGTTCGACCATCCTCCATCTGGTAGACCACCGCGAGTCGCCACTGATCTTCCTTGAAGACCACCACTTTTATGTCGACGGTGTTCTTGAGGCCCGACAGATATGCTTCTACCTATTGATTTGGAAAAATGAACGCAACAGAAAAATACATCATCATACTCATACTCATTTGTTTGACGAACGGGGCTCCAAAAAGGGTAACAACAAAACTTTTCAATTCAACCCAAAGGTAAACGAAAGTATTTTTGCTACAACTGTTGCATGATGACCGTCTCCACGCATTTTTTTGAACCCAGTCTTTCCCAGTTTTCTTCCTTCAAAAAGTCAACATACTCAATAGAAGGACGATCTCTATCGAGCCAGGGCAAAGCATGGTCTGGAAATTGTAGCGGGATTCAGGGAACATCCATCCCATGGCCATTTGATTTCTCACTAAATGCAAAACATCAGGACATTCAATTGTGAGGTGTTAAAAGTTCTTCCAAAAATGCGCACGGACTGAAGATAAAAACATTGCTAATTCAGAACAGCCAAGAATCCCAGCATAGAAAACATTCGGGGAATTTGGGTCAATCTCACACCCACATCTGGAGAAGGGTAGTGACCTCCCAAAATATCGTTCAATGGCTTGAAGTCGGACCATGGCTTGACCGATCGCTCTGGAGCATCTTCCAACTCACCTGCCTTCCTTTTCGACATCTTTGAGCACAAACTCATATATATTCAAAAACCAGATGATTTATCCAACACACTTGGTATTTGAAAATCTTCTGTCATACATAATTTGAAGGTATACACATCAATGGCTGAACTTGGCTGAACCATTATACAAACAAAAATTGCAGAAAAGCCCACCAAAAAAAAAAATCCAAACAAAAACTCATTCCACCAACGCCTAAAACCATTGCGTGGAAAGGTCCCCGGTTCAAAACGCATTAGCAACACCAATACTATGGAAAACACAGTAAACCTAAGCATGTCCCGCTAGGGGGTCCCCATTCAATTACATGAGCACTTTTCCCCAAAGGCTTGAGGATGATTTCTCCGAACATGGCCTCCCTAAGGTATAAAGTATGAAAATGTTGGAAACATCATCATTGACAAATGCCCCATAAGCTTGATGATGTTGCTGGAGTCAACACTTAAGGAAACATTGTGCGCAAACATAGCCCCTCCTAAGGTGTGATGATGTTAAAGCAAATCATCATTCAGTCCTGTGGCTGGATGATGTTCATACCACGAACACGCTGTGATCACTGCAAGCAGTGCAATGTTTGCAAGCATTGTGTCAATGTTTGCCAGCATTGTGTCAATGTTTGCAAGAATTATGTCAAGGTTTGCAAGCATTGTGCCAATGATTGCAAGCATGGATTTAACAATGTCACAGCCCAAAGCTGACAGCTATATACTTTGAATTGACAGCCTTTTATCATGAAATTAACTTTTTTTTGGACGGTTTTGATGGGTGATCGAGTCCAAAGTTGTAGCGTTCATTTGGAAACTTCACACCGGATATCCCGAAAGCAATGAAGAAATGAAATGTTTGATGTCAGTGTGGATGTGAGCAGTGTAAGGAGAACGTTTATACCAGCAACCTTTTGCACCAGTGCTGTCAAAACTCTTTGCATAACCTCTCGGCAATGCGACGAAAGTCGATCAGTGACCAAAAAGAATTCAAAAACACCATCACAAAAACACTACCACCACCACCACAGAAACACAAGCACAAAAACACCACCACACCAAAACACCACCACACAAACACCAGCACAAAAACACCGCCACACAAACACCACCACAAAAACACCGCCACCACCACAAAAACACCACCACAAAAAAACCACTCCAGTACTACGCCACCTCACCCGAAAAAGACCGCCGCAAGTACACGACTCCGGCACTACTCCAACATAACCACAAAAACACTACTCCAGTACCACACCACACCACCACAAAAGCACCACTCTAGTACCACCGCAATATTACACCACACCACCACAAAAATACCAC
>DF244666.1:0-24793 GCA_000507305.1 Breviolum minutum Mf 1.05b.01 | reverse complement strand
CCTTACATTTTGGGTGAATCCAATCCAAAAGCAAAAGCAACCACAAAATGCCGAAAATGATCAAAATGGATTGAAACGGGATATGTTAGTAAATTTTGCCAAATGAGTGCACGGTGGTTCAAAGTCATGAGAGGGATCATGTATAACAACTATCTATTTGGGTCCCCGCTCAGATCCGGCCAAAAAATCCTTAAAATGAACACTTTTNTAAGTAGAAGCCTTTAGTAAGAAAAATAACCCTTACATTTTGGGTGAATCCAATCCAAAAGCAAAAGCAACCACAAAACGCCGAAAATGATCAAAATGGATTGAAACGGGATATGTTAGTAAAATTTGCCAAAGGAGTGCACGAATGCGAAGATGGCACCTTCCGAGAAAGTGGAATTTCATTGGGTTTTTGTTGCAAAAGAATTCATACTGTTGCATTCTCATTAACTTGTCCCAGCCAAAGCCTTCTGAACCTAATGTTGTGGCCACAATACCACAAGAGACAACAGCTGCAATGCAAAGTGCATGAAGAAAATCAATTTGCGCGGTCCAGGAGGTTGTAACTAACATACCCCAGTCAGGCATTACAAGGAACGGTTTCAAAGCCTTTTTGTTGGAAATTCTAAAATATGTGCAATTGGTATATGTTAGTGAATTGGCTAGCTTTGGACAACTAACATATCCCAATTAATCACTAACAAAAAAACGCAAAAATACAGAATAAGGCCATATCAGAGGACCCCCCCACCCCCCCCCAGTGGAAGAATATTCAGAACATGTTAGTGGTTGTTCCCCCTATCTCCTAGAAAAAACTTTTTCAGGCATTTTCCTGGGGAATTGGCAATTTTTAGATGGACATGTTAGTATGTCATCTCAAAACGCGATCAGGACACGTTAATCCCCCAGAGTGTATCCAGAAAACATATGTCTCTTTCAATGGCATAATTCAAATGTTGCTTAAAACAACCACAGCCTGCATTTTCCAAGGACATACTGCTTGTAGAGGTGAATAATCCCTATATATATATATATACGTTTTCCTTGACAACCAGTCTATGTTGCATCATGAAACCAACTTCCTTGGCAATGGTGCAAACTTGTACCCCAACCATGGGCGGATAAACAAGCGAAACACCAACGTGCACAACCCCAGTGGTGCATGACTCAAACCCACGCCGCCTTTTGGATCCTTTTGGTAGTTGAAGATCCAAACTACGTTGAACTGAGACACGGACCTGATTTTATTGGTGTCAATATTATCATGGTATGAAAAGTACTACGGTGCAATTCCCAAATGGACGGCAAGCCTCGAAGACATTCAGTGCGGATCGTCACATACTATCACAGTTATCGTAGTACTATGAAATTATGACATGATATCCATTCAAAAACTTTTATCTGCATGGTGAATGTGAATGGCTTTCCAGCTCACAACCATGTTAACCTTGCATTTCTTTTGTGCAAGTTCGTTCGAAAACGACCAAAGTTGCAGAGCTGCAAGTTGTCGAGTTGTCGTATCATTGCAGAGCAGAGAAGAGAACAGCATACCATCATTTTCCAGTTACGGGGGTTTCCTAAAATGGTGGTACCCAACAATCATGGGTTTTCCTGTTAAGAATGACCATTTTGGGGTGTTTTGGGGGTACCCCTATTTTTGGAAACCCCCATACCGAAAGATGCTCAACCTGGAAAGTAATTTTCATCTGGGTGAAGGCGCTCATATTTCACCAACAGACCGTCCTAGAATAAACAATGGAAGATTCCTTAATTTACTATTCACTACAGCCTTTTGTGGTAAAATCCGTGAGGATGACTCCGCGAATCAAAACCTCTAAAGATTTGTCAATGCTTTGTCCATTCCTTGTAGTTTTTGTGTTCAACATGTCGTGAATTTTACCTATCGGGATTTTTCTCTAGAATGATCTCCCACATCAAACTTCAATAGCTACGATCATTGTGAACAAAATGTATAGTCACACTCAAACAGTCCACTGTCCACTGCTGTATCTTCTTTGTGCAGAATAAAGAATAAACTCCCAATGCTCTGGCTACTATACTCATTGTTGAATGATTGTATCGGATATCAAGTATTTTCAGTAATTAGACCTGAAGCGACAAAGACAGATTTCACATGGCTACCTATCTATAATTTGTATTAGTTTGTAGTTCATTCAAAGTTTTTTCATGTTTTCCACACCTGTATGTCTAGACATTCTGTGCATCCTGCTACTAACCAGGGTGTCGCGATGGGTTGGTAGAGACCAACCAAATGATGCAACCATCAACCATATCAACCACAGTACAGCTAGTTGGTGGTTGAACCAACCCTATTGAAAAATATGCTCGTCCAATTGGATCATCTCCCCAGGTAGGGGGTGAAAATACAAATAATTGAAACCACCACCTAGACAGTATCAACGAGGTGGAATCTCACATTCATTCGGACTCTCCAAAGATGGTGATCCGCGTGATCCTAGCAATTCACATACAAGGAGACACAAGGCATAGCTCAAGTGAACGGTGAGTCATACTGGGTGGATGGGTCCCTAAAGACTGTTGGATATTGTTGGTAAAACTCGCATATCCAGGTGAATTTATGGAAAAAGCTGAATTGAATTGACTGTAGCTTTAACTATGTGACAAGATTCAAGGAGAAATTGCACATCATCCATGAGATCACCTGACATTGCTTGTGGTGAGGTAGGACTAGTGGCTAAGATTGGTTTGGAACGAAGTCCAAACGAAATGTGCAGGGATATCCCAAAGGAGTCTTGGAGAGTGACCCACCCGGACCTGTGTGAACTACCCGTTTTTTTCACCGACCTAAATTGTTCACATCTTATTCTAATCGAGCGCTCTCGGTGCACTCTTGAGCCCCAAATTTACATCCACCCTGCGTGCTTCAACTCTTATTCAGGAATCAAAAGCGAAAATTCAAGGGGCGATTCTTACAAGACTTCCACTTCTCACAACTATATAACCCACCCCGCAATTATTTATTAATCTACTGCTAAGATTTAGTACTTGTCATACTGTAAGGAGTGCAATTGTGATGAGTTTTCCCTTGTTTATTTTCTCACTCGGTCAAAGTTCTGACAAGTGTAGTATTTTGTCGACTCTCCACTGCTAGAGCGAATGTTTTGGGAACTTTTATCCTTCAACCGACATGCCACGTGGTAGCGGCACTCCGGAAGAGATGGCGTGATTCATGGAAAACGGTGATCCTGCTCTCAGGATGCTTTTGAAATCAGATTCCCTTGGAATCAAAGAGGCTTCGAGATATTTTAGTTTGCTCGATCTGACTTCACTTCCAAATCACATCACATTCGAACAGTGTCTAAAGAAGCCAACCTTTTCTCCAAGAAAAGCCCTCACAAAAATATCCTAAGTTCAATTTTGCTGTGCCAAACAGTGATTATCTTAAAAGCACTCTTTCAATTTTTCACCTGGCCGTACTTGGTACACCAATTTGAATGGAGTCGGTCAGGTAGGCGACCTTTTTTTTAAAAACCGCTAGATCTTGACACATCTTGGTATCATGCAACTGGATGGAGCACCGGCATTTTTTTTTGGTGGATTGTTGATGCATTTTTTGGGGTCAGCTACTCCAATCAATAATCGTTTTTGCTGCTTGGCTTCGTATCTATTGTAGATAGATCGCCTGTTGAAGATACAAGTCAAAGTTGGGAGCACACAACTTCTTGGTTCTTCATGTTTCAAACAACCGAGAAACAAGACTTTGTTCAACCCTCAGAGCAAAGTGCAACTTAGCATGTGTTCCTCTTTGGAGCTTCAACCTTCAACAACTGCCCTGTGCAAATCAAGAAGTGTATGCCAAAGATACTGCGAATCGTCAATAATATGGTTGATGGAGGAAGTCCGGCTACCCAGTTGAGGTTGGTAGTGTATCCCATTATTTACAGGGTTTGATACATCCCAGGTGGTGAAGGATTTCTTCCATCAACAGTATAACTTACAATCTACTGTATAAATAACATATATATATATATACATACATACATATGTAAATATATATATAATATATATATATATATATAATATATATATANACTATTTTCGGAAACATCCATATATAGATACATTTTTTGTGATCACATTCTCACCCATCTTCATCAGCGAGGTCGCTCGCACTGTCGACAGGCCACAAATGGCCGCAAGGCATTGGAGGAAAGTTGTTGTCTGATCCCCTTCCCCACATTCACACTGGACATTCCGTTTTTGTGTTCGCTCGCTGGGTGGATGGAAGAGAGTCCATCTTCGGATCAAATCGGCGATGGATTCTTAGGCCAAGCGAACTGAGTGAGATCATTTGATCAGTTTCTCGACCACTCGGCGAACTCAAAAAACGAAGGGAAATGATGGAAAGATACCTTTTGGGCCAAGTCGCCTATGGCCGTCGTTTAATTCCGTTTTTTTCGTCCGCTAAGACACATCTCGTCCGTTGAAGCTGCCGAAGGGCTTGGGTTTTTTATGCTGAAAATCGAAAATGCGGTGCATTTTCACCCCTAAAGTTTGACGTAGCCGCAAAGCCCTTGAAAAAAGAAGGGTTGGAAGAACAGCCTTGCCTATTGGGAAGCTAACTTTTCAGGGGCGAACTGTTAAACTTCAGGGGGGGAACATCCTTTTTGGCAACCCCAAATTAGAGCATCGGGACCCGACTCTGGTGACATACTTGTAGTTGACACAACCATGCAACCCTAAAGGGCTCGGTGGCATATGCTGGATTTTCTAGCCAGCTATAGACAGGGTCAGTAGCCTCTATCTATCGTGCCTCACCTTGCTTATCCTTGGCTTGTGTTGGAAATTGGAGGATCCAAGGCGTGGATGGTCTTAGCAAACGTAATGTATGCAAAAAATACTCTATTGTAGCAAGAGCAGTGAGCAATAGCCAGATGATACTTGGTGATGAGCGTATACCTGTACTAGCAAGTGGGCATACCTCCTGCGCCGAGTGGATACAAATGTAAATCATCGCAAACACATGTTATATATATATATGAAAATGCGTGTACGTGAAATATTCACCCATCTCCAAATCACTGAAAATAAGATCGTTTCGGAAGATTTTCCATACTAAGCTACCTTTTTTCGGGGTGACGTCTCTAACTACGTCAGCATATCTTCTGCACACATGGCGCCCTTGCGCCTAAAAACAAACGATTGGCTGTATCCAGTCCCGGAAAATGGGAGACTGGTTGGTAGTTTCAACCCACCTTGAAAATAGTCTTATAATCAAATTAGATCAGTTCACCTAGTAGGGGTCCCACGACCAACTATCTCAAGTCCAGGAGAGTACATGAGGTTTCAATAGCACGCAGAGTGTTCTATTTTTGGAAAACAACCAAAGCCAAGGATGGAAACAACACAAGAAATATTGCTAGTTAAATGTCAAATAATGATCAAAGAAAATGATCTCTGGTTCGTGTTCCCCTCGCACTGTGTTTCTTTGGCATTCTCACTGCTCATTGCTTCGGACACCGAACGGGTTCCTTTCCGTGACTGGTTCACCCCGCCATTCCCTGCCGGGTTTTTCAGTTATTTCCTCCTACCGGATAAGCACAGCGAAGTCAGGATTCTCCAAAACACTGGTAACACGTTGGGCGGAATTGATACGAACTGATTGGTGTGTATTGGTGTCACTTTTTCCTTCAACCCTCATTGCAAGATCCAGAGCCTCGCATGGTTGGGAATGAAGCACCCCAGCCATCTGACATCGACCACGTGGACAGCCAGGGGTTTTTCTAAATGTCAAAAGTGCTGCCTGACAACGCTCCTGATATTTGTTTACATACATAAATTGGGTTGTCCCCTCAGTCTTTTAGTCACCACAAGGTCACCAAAACAAACATCACTTGTTTTGTAGGCGATACCTTTTCCCTTCAACGATCCTGGCTACTACTGTGAGGGGGAACAACCCAAAATATACATAAGTTGTATTTTAGGTCCCCTGCTTAAAGGATATCATGCACGATAACATCTTGGCCTTTGGCTTAACTGAACCCATCAAGAAAGCAGCTCCAACAAAATAGACGAAAAAACATGTCTTCCAACAAGACATTTGTACAATCAATGATCAGGCTTACATAATTTGGATGCTCTGGGACTGGACAAAAAGTACCTGGCAAAATGGGCATATTACTGTCCAGCAAGGCAATCACGGATTCGCTGTTGTTTTCATGTACAGCCAGGGCCATGAGAATTCATGGAATGTTTCTACCTTACACATGGAAAATTGGAAGTTGCACCTAGAAATCTGGCACATGCTGCTTGAGAGCACCATGTGCCATCTTAAATGCTTCTTTTTTCAATGATGCGTTGCGTGGTTTCCTGGGTCACTAAAATGGCACAGGGGTTGTTGCCCATAGCTGACCCATAGTTGATGTTGACATGCATTTTTCTCCGGGTCGCTAAAATGGCGCACACACACACATACATAATATCAGGACAAAATGCATGAAATATCTCCACAGTCGATGTTTACTAGTTGGCCTGTTAGTGATGGTTCGTTTCAAAGGAAAAGGATGTGGGTATAGACATAAAAACCACAAAACGACAAACTGACATTGACATTTCTGAAATAATTAAGGTCACCAAAGTGGCCTGCAAATATGGTTTGGTGTTGGTCTTTGTTAAAATTCTGGAAGCAACCTTTCCATATACGTGAGCCCAAGAAACAGGATGTCATGCAAGAAATCCGACATGAGTACAACATAACATCAAGCACTTGCCTTGACATTGCACACAGATTCTTCCAATTAGACGAGTTTGAGAACTCATACTCCGGAAAAAAAAAAACACCCTCTGGAAATCCAGCATTTTAAGTCCGAAGACTTGCATGGAAACATGTGCAACATGCACCAGCATACTATATTGACATTGAAGAAATAAACAGGGCCCTTTTGAGGGCATGTATCTAAAAAATCGACGGGTAGTTTTTGTTTTCAGATCTAAAGGGTTTAAGAAACCACCATGCGACATGTCTTGAACACACAACTTCTTCAGACCGAACGATTGATTCATACTATGTTTCAATTCAGGTCGGATTTCTTGTAAAAAGAACCGTCTTTCTGAGCTGAAGTACCGATCTATCGATGTATGCCATCTTAGTTCCCGTGTGTTTCTTTGTAAATTTCAACACGTCATTCTACTGTTTGGTGTTTCTAATTTGAACAGATTTCCTGAATCAAATATGTACAGTATATATATATATAAATATAAATACAGTACATGAATAAATATATATACAGATACAATATCAAATTATATCAAATTTAGGTTTTAGCAATCAACATAAAACGAGAGTTTCACTAAATCTATATCAAACATATATAATACAAATGCAATCAAAGAATATGTATATGTATATAAATGCATTACTTTCTCACATACCCAAAAAACTGGCAAAAAAAAATACAGTTTACCCATCACCCTTCCCAGTGCCCAAGTTAGTTTCCATGAAATTTTTGCCATGTCGTTGTTTTGTTACGGACCATGGGTCCGACCCCTGGGAATCATCCACTTGATCCACCGGTCCCTCAAGTGGCTCCAGCACGGCGCAGAAGGGGAAGGGGCGCCTTGGCGGCTTTGATGCGGATGCATCCGTCATGGCATGAAAATGAAGAAAAGTATCCATAAAAGTCATCTGGTTGGTGGTTGAACCAACCCTATTGAAAAATATTAGTCAAATTGGATCATTTCCCCAAGTAGGGATGAAAATGAAAAATATTTGAAACCACCACCTAGTCATCTTTTGGTTGTTTTATATACCCTATCCTGGCAAATGGCATCCTATCATCCATCAGGGTATAATAATAGTAAATAATAGAAGGGGTATATGTTGTTTTGGCGGCGAATTACTGTTTTTTTGAAACATGCTTGTTGGTAGGCATATATAATCTTCTGTGAGAACTCTGCAATGCACATGAGTACTTTCGAGGTGCAAAGGTTGCCGAAATCTTCCATAATTTTCCTGCATCGATCCTGCAAATTAGGACTCACCCATAATATCAAATAATTAGGTGCACGGGCCTTCCCTCATTCCTTGTTTTCAAATTGAATGATTAACTCACTCATTCACACATTCCTTCCTGAAAATCGTGCATTCAATCTTTCATTCATGCTCTTTCACGTCAAGTGATGACATATTAGCTTGTTCCATTTCCATCCATTTCCCCATTTTGCTTCGTTAGATTTCATGTCTTCAAAGGTTCATCAAATTCATTGTATCGATCTATCTGCCTACCTACCTAATATCTATCTGTCTATACGATCAACACTATCTATACTGTCTATATTACCTACACTGCCGATACTATCTATTCCTTGTATCTACCCATTCCATCTATCTAAAAGCCTATGCAAATCTATTTATGTCTGATAATATATACATAGGTCTACGTATCAATTTAAATCTATCAAATTAAACCTACCCATGGCTATATAGATCTCTCTATTCATATCTATCTTCAAAACAGGCTCTTTACATCCGGCTATTTATATACATCTGCCGATTTACATATGTCTTTTTACGTTCAGCTATCTATTTACATCTCTCTATTCAAAAAAAATATATTATGTACGTATATCTATCTATTTCAATGTATATATAACTATATGCCTTTCTATCTCTATCCTTACTTATCTATCCATATCTCCTTTGACATCTGAAATCATCTATCCATATTTATCTATCTAACTGTAACTATCTATCTATTCCATTCAAATCTAATCAAATCCATCTCTTTCTACCTGTCTTTCCCTTCGCCCCTCTGTCCGTTGGCCTAGCAGCCTGTGAGTCTCTCTGTCCATTCATCTAATCTGCAGGACTCTCATCTATCTAACTACTTATTTGGTTGTGTGATTTATCAGAAGGGTTCGATTTGAAATGTTTGCGGTACCTTCCTTTTTCTGTGTGTTTTTTTTGGGGCCAACCGAGTAGTTTGTACATCAGGTCGATCCCACATTTACTCGTGTTTGGTCCTTTTTTTGTGTGTGCAAGCCGATTCTTTTGTTTCGATGACCTTTTTACGTCCTAATACAACGTCTATGTACCTCGTCTCGTCATAGCTTTGGTTCTCGTTCCAGACAACAACACATTTCATTTCCATGGCCATGATTCTTCTGGAGCGCCCCACCTTGTTGGAGGTCCCCATGCTACGGAAGTGTTCAAACACAACGCTTTGTGAGGAAATCGAATCTGAATGAATCGCGATGATTCCAAGCCGTCCAACTGAGCAAGAAAAAGAAATCACTCTAACTCTATCCCATAAACTCCTGGTTGATAAAATGATGGGATCCCCATGTCGAAGCATAGCAATCATCCACGAAGAATTCCAGAAGACGGAGATTCCGATGTTTCAATAGGCGGGCCCCACCAGAAACTGATCGACCCGAAGAAATGACACTTGGAAGTCACTCGCATCCATTCGCCAGGATTCTCTGCAGTTGATTCGTCCACAACCCGGGTGTGTCTTCAAATTGCAGGAAATTCATAGAACTTCCTTTACCTAGTTGATTCGGTGTTCAGCACTATACCTTACGACCCGTATGTTGGAGACATGCCAACTGGTGAAACGACTTGGAGAAATTTGCCGGATGGCAATCATTCTGCCCACCATGTGGATGACTACAAGAGTCACCTGCGGCGCAGCAACCACACACGATTGCCATGACAGCCATAAACTGTGATGTACACAAATTGATGCTTAGTGAAGGATTCCTTAGCAACATGATTTGATGTCCGTGGCAATAAGTGGCACCTTTTTCAGGTAACGTTTGCTATTTTTCTGTTCAAATGGAGCGCGCGAAAGTTTCGTCTGGCTAGTGGTCAGGGATGGTCAGCTGCCCTTAAAACATAGATATATCTATATTTATGGTGTGTGAATAATTAAAAAAAAAAGTGGCACGTTCTATTGTGCGAATATATATATATATATGTATATATAAATATTATAATTAAATATATACTCTATACTTACACAGACTTTAGAGACGAGGCCAGCTTGTTTGCCTTTTTTTTCGCGTTCCCGGAAGTGTTTCCAAACACACCCGCTCTATGGCTTGCGAATACGCTCCAATGGAGCCGAGAAAAAACTTAGCAGCAACATCTTTAGAGTCTATTTTCTCATACAGGTCATTACTTGAGGAACCTCGGATATCTTACAAATTCGACATGTCACGTCGATCTTTTCGTACAAACAAAATATATCAAAATATGCACTAACACAGACTCACAAATCATATTTTCAAGGATTGTTTTCAAACAAAAAACAACACATTCGAGCTATCATACCATGATGTCATGATCAACAGCAGCCGAGCGACAGCATGAAGATCACGTTCCCTCTGGCAGGGATTTGCGACCTTAAGCTTCATCAAATAAGCTACGGGATCCCACCGGACGCGTCGCATTCCCATGGGAAATGACTGCCTGGAAGAAAACAGTTCGCCCCTAAAAGTAGGTCGGGCCCCAAAAAGGAAAGGATGGAAACTCGCAACAATCATTTTTCAGGGGCTTTTGCTGTTAAACTTCAGGGGCATTACAGCAAGGGCGAAGAATCGTTTTGTTTTTGGTTTCCCAGTGAGATAGGTAGTTTTGCAGGGGCGAGCTGGGAGACGTTTGGAGTGGCTCCCATTTCCTGTTGCAGTTGGGATGGCAATAAAGAGTTTAATGGAGCCAGTTGTTCAACAGGCGATTTTCCATTTACCATGTCAGGAAGATCCGGTCGAATCCCATCAATACATATGTGAGATTTGTAAATATCATTTGACAGTGTCCGACATTTGCAATTCTTCAACAGTCATCCAATGGCCTTGAAGCTCCAACTTAAAAGGGATCATGGCTAAACACGATTGTTCAATTGAGACACGTCCTTCAGAAATGATTTTGTGTATATATATATATATGTATAGACATCTTGATGTTTTTGAATGCGTGGTAAAAATAGGGAAATTGATTGTATAGTCTTATGAGTGCTACTGCAGTAGTGCAAGACATCATAGAGTTGTTTCCCAACTTACTCCACAGATGTTCCTCATTAATTGCACTAGTGAAGGAGAGCACTTAGACTAGACAAAGGACATATTCGACATCTGTCAGCCCACATTTGCTTACCGCCCTTTAAAATCTGAAATTCCTAAGTCTTAGCATAAGGGGAACTCGAGCATGTAACCACAATATATAATTTGACCATAGACACACACACATGTTGGTCTCATAAGTCTTGCATGCATATAGTTTTTGTAGGATAGGATCCTGTACTCAAAAAGGAACATTGATAGATCTTGGGGAACTTGGGTGCAATTTTTGGAGGCAACGCATCTAAGTAATCGTATATCTGAAATAATACGATTATGGCTTACTTGCACAAACAACACAATTTTCCCTACCAGTCTCATCCTTCCAACCAATCTGGAAATCCAGATCCTTCTGCCGATTGTCCCATCTCGAAAACCAAGATACACATCGAGAGGACCTTCCACATATATAACTTGAACGTTGTCCTGTGGGTGACGAAATGGCATCCACTGGTAAGGTAAGCCGGTAGTTAAGACCAAACAGCGAAGCGACGTCAGTGTTTTAATTTAATGATCTTCCACAACAATCAAATGTATGGCGATGAACCCCATCTGCAAAAACTCGATTATTCATTTTGATTCTTGATTTGCATTGCCAATTCATAATACCTAGACATACATGTATATGAATATATACAAACATACATACATGCTATGTGATATTAGTAATGTTGCTGTATTGCATAGATTCACAACAACTTTCCCAACTACACTAGCAGTAAAGATAGAATAACACTTTTTTCCTCACCTCGAATAAACATAATGTAATTTAAATTTCCAATTGGCATATGTATGTATGCAAAAATATACAAACACAGCATATATATCCGGCACAATATTAAGTTGTAACCATTGTACCTGGATAAACAAAGAGATGCATATCACAAATCATAATCAATATGTGACGATAACCAATTTGAAGCCGTCTAAACATTGCAACTACACTGTTGGACTCAGTTGATGTGGCTGAATGGAGGTCTCTAGCAAACAGCAGCTGGAAAAAAGGCACGGCTGCCATCATCTATCAAAATCTATGAAACTTCCATTGGTCATGATTGTGAACCCCTTGATCTTCTTAAAATAGTGGCTTGCGAATAAGGCCCATTCAACAGAAATCCAGGATTTCAGGAACTCAGCCGCAAAGTTGGCCAAGACACTGAGCAAAGAAAAACATCCAAACATGTGTATACATAAATATGTCCATGTTGAGATGGCCAAACGCAACAAGTAGGGATAAACATTCCCAAACTCTTGAAACCACCTAGTGACCTATGTTGTTGTGATGCAGGGGTAAATTCACTTCACTTGAATCAGGGTCGTCTAGCCAGGTGTCCACATCCGTTGTGGCTAAGATCTAGACTTCTTAGGCATTTGGTACAGTGATCCTCTCACGATTCCAGGTACCAAGGAAGATGTCTTATTTCCTACCAGTTGCCGGTTGCCTTGATCGCCTCCGCGGTCCAGATCTTAGTGAAACCATCCCTTTCTGGCTTGGGAGTTGTTAGGACAGTATACCGTATACCAGTATAACCTTAACCACCTACCTTTCCACCAACATTTGACTGATGATATGGTAGCAAAAAAAAACATATTTATATAACCAACCTCAACCACCAATTCACCATTGATTGACAGTAGCCAAGCCCGACAAAAAAACACAGCCACAACGACAGCCGGATTTCCTGGAAGTCCTGGTGAGCATGCCCTCTTCCTGTGGCTTTCACCGGGACAAAAACTTGACTGACAAAAAAAAGTCTTCTAGAAACACGAGCTGTTTTTATACCATAAACCATTATGTGTATGCATGTATGGAAATATATAGGTATCATTAGGTATCTAAATATATGAGTTATTGAATCCATTTATTCTTGCTACACGTGTGAAGTGTTGTACATGTGGTTTCCCCAAAAGTTTTAAACCTAATCGAATTTGTCTAAAAAAGGCATCCCTTCAGCTGGTGTTTCAACTCCAAAGGTTGGGTAAAAATGACATCACCTGATGCCACGATGAAAGACGTAGCTGGAGTTTTTTCACGCATGTTCAAACCATGCAAAGTTCTAGTAGTACATAATCTAGCTAGTAAATTCCTTAGATTGTAAGGTGTAGAAACTCAGCTGTTTGAAGAAAGAAATCGAGCTTTTGAGTGTGCTGGGGTGGAAGGACGATACTTGGAAATAGGAAAACATTCAGCCGTTCGCTAAGGTTAATTATGCCTGGGTTTAACGACCCCATGGTGTGATTTGGTTCATCTTGGGGAATCCGGACCTGGACGTTTTTCGGCGCTCCGAAACTTCTAAAACCATTGGCAATCCCAAATGTTCACCATAAGGTGATACTGCTGCACGATTTTCTTCCACATATGCAAGAAGTCATTGTTTAAATGACATAAATTACTAATCAATGTTCAAGTGTATCACTTCATTCATTTCATGCTACTGATTTGAAGAAGCTGATGTTGATTGGAATGCTTTTTTTTTTTACATCCTCCAGTTTAAGTATATACGCAATATGAACATGATAGAAAGAGAACCCAAGGGACATGGTGTACGAATATCTACCGAAAAAAAAAAGTCACATACTTCATTGAAAAGGACCAAATCAGGTACACTCCCACAAACAAGAACACGCAACCTTGTCAAAACAAAACAGCCTGAGGAACAAAAATCCATGGGGTTCCCAATTCCAAACCAGAGAAGTGGCAGAAAACCGCAATTCAAACTTTTGGGAGAATGGTTCGGTGCCTGGACGAGGACGGCTCTCTGACAAACCTTGCTCCTGGCGATTGCCACAAGGAGACCCAGAAAAAAAACCTATGACTACGAAGATTCAAACAGCTACTCATTATTCAATCAGTGTGGTAAGAATATTCAATCACTATTAAATGATGGTGACAACAATTTCAAATATTTTGTCGATAATGGATATTGATAGTCATATCAGATATATTATTTTATCATCATTCATTAACCAATGCATCAATATTCCTGGTGGCTAGTCCCCTGGTGGCCGACAAGTGGACTAATCCCACCAACATTCTAGCACCGACTTACCTTTGATTGACGTTGCGGTATACACAGGAAGCGAATTTACTTTCCCATCAATCTTATGATTGAAATGAGAAGAATAGTTTCAACTATAGTTTCAACATGACTTTTGTGAAAACTACTCACACGGAATTGTCATCGAATTATCATCGGTACGCTCATCGACCAAATGCAACATCGTGCATTTCGATCATTACGAGGTCAAATTTGAGCGCCAAAATTCTTCCTAAATTTGGAACTACACACAGACAGAAGAACAAATCATGCAAAAAGTGGAAGAACATGTTCAGGGTCAAACGGTCAAACCTGCAAATGCCGTGTGGTTTGATAAAAGAAACACCCTGAGAATCCATACATTTTGTTGAGAAGCGTTGAATCACTTTCAACCCCGTGGTTCATTTTCAGAACACGTCCTTTTGAAAAAAACATGTGCCAAAACATGTCAAGCATTAAATCAAAGGACGTTAGGTGAGGCAAACCCCTCAACCGTTGTTGTCGGCGATCCAATTCAGTAAAACTTCAGTCAATGGATGCTTGGTTGCTACTCTTCGTGTTTTTTTCTAGTCAAGGAATCTCCCCCAAAGTATCCCAACCTGAAATAGGATGGACCCCAAGGAATAACCCCAAAGAAACAACCTCTGCAGGATTGGGCCAACCAAAAAATCCTTCGGGAGGGATATTTTTGTTCATCTTGTTGTGGTTCCGTGTCTTCAGTGATCCCAAAAATTTTACAGCTTTGATTGGTGAGGTCAAAATCTTGCATCAAGACTTCAGCATTCAGCATTCCAAAAAAAAAAATAAATACATGTTCTTGAATTTGTTGATGCATCTCGTGATTTCTCCCTTGAACAAAAATCCCAAACGAAGGGGGGACGATTTGGCTCAACAGGCCTTTCGGCCGATTCACCTATCTGGAAGTTCCCCCCCCCCCCAAGGCCTCAGCCCGCCGTATGGCCTAGGCAATGAAGTTGATGCTCTCTCTATTAAGTCAATTCATGTGTGTGTAGAAATGTATGTGTATATGTACGTACATATATATATATATATATACATATGATCAATTATCATCATAGGCATTTTGATTTAGATGTACATGTGTTCTGTTTTCTTTTAAATGACTGCTCGTATGTTTTACGAAAACATGTGGGGGAGTACCATATTATGTATCTTTTACGTGATGTGATGTGACACATGTGTCATGTGTCCTACATATACTAGAATTGGGATACATTTTGGATATGTTATAAAGTTTTACTGATAAACAAATCACACGTACTTTATTTGTATACACTACTCAACCTCTATGTAATTACTGTATCATTTTGTATCTATATTCGGAACATGTTGACAAATTGCACTGTGGACGCTGTAAAACAATGCAAACAATAAACCACAACTAAGGAAACAAAAACACTTTGATCGCATGGCTATGCTGGACTATGCATGCAAATGGTCACTGCTGATATGAACAAGCAATGTGATCACAATGATTCATCTTTTCATGTGTTCATTGTTTGTTTCCCCGCGCGGAAAAAAGCGGCCTTAAACTCCTGCAGCAGTTCGTCGGTCACAAAGCGTGTCACTGCTTCCTGCAACAAAAAATCGGATCATTTGCTATGGACCCAACATGAAATTTTGGTGAGTAGGAGAATTTCCCAACATGCTGTTGATGGAAGAAATCCTGCACCACTTGGAAGGTATAAACCATGTAAATAATGGGATAAACTACCTACCAACTGGTTTGCCGGATTTCTTCCATCAACAGTACCTGTAGCTTCATGGTTGCGTACATAAAGACCCCAACTCTGATTAAGCAAAACCGTCTGTGACAGGGACCCAGCTTTCAACAGGCCGTGGATTATGGGATTTTTGGTGGTACCTTTGCTGAGCTGGCTGTGCTCGTTTTTTTTTTTGTGTGTTTTGGTTGGGAAGCACCAGATTCACAGGGTTGGTTTGCTCATCCAGTATTGAAGTGATCTCACTAAAACCTCGACCATTCAATGAACAGTTGCCCCCTAAACCCTTTCGAGTAGGCCTTGACTTCCTCCAAAAGTAGCAATCCTAAAATCTTAGACCGCACAATCCTAATCTTCAATCCAATGCAAAAATTAAACGTTAAGATCACACCGCTAAGGATTTGACCCAGTATATCATTAAAAAATGAGCATCAAGAGCTTTAACATTCCCAAAATCATCAAATCTCATTTTTCCGCATTCCAAAAACAACAATGCTGACTGTCAGCTGACCAGGCTTCTCGCTTCTCAAAAATGAGTTTCACAAATCATTGTTCCGACAGTTTTGTGTGACAAATTCAACACCTTTAAAGGTTCAATTCCTATGACTGCACCCCTCATGCTCCCGTTGGAAGGTTCGAAGTGGCGTTCTTTTTTCGGCATGAAAAATTGATCAACAAAATATAATATACCTCGAGAGCACAAGGTAATATCGTAAAGCACCAGACTTTAGATAAATTTAGATAGATTATGTAGATAAATCATGATAAATACATAGCTGTAAGAACCCTGTTTCACTTAGACATTTTGTCGACTGGCTCGACTCTCCCAAATCCGACCAGTCGATGTCTTGTTGAAACGTAGGACCGTAGGACCCATAGAAAGAGTTAAAAAGGATTCAAACGGATTAAGGAAAACAACAAGAACCCATGCCAAGACTGTTGAGAGACCAATGCAGACGATTTACAGAGGGAGTGGCAATCAGTCTGAAATACTGCAACTACTGCGCCCATTTTACAAAAAGATTCCTCATCAATTACTATGCTCCTGAGACCTAGGGAAATGCTACTTGTGCTCGCAAAACCATCATCCATCGGGATGGTACTGGTGTGGGGAAATTCTTTAGGCTGAAAAAACCATATATTCGAAGCTGGAATTCAAAGTTTTTCACTCGTGGAAGTCAGATTTCATCTCAAATTTACCTGGTTGGTGGTTGAACCAACCCATTTCAAAAATATGCAACCGTCAAATTGGATCATTTCCCCAGAAATTCGTGGTGAAAATTCCAAAAATATGAATGAAACCACCACCTAGTTACTGGTGGTACATTCTACCGTCGACTGCTTCCTTAATTCACTCAGGGCACCAAAGATTTCAAGGATTCCAACTGGCCACAAACCGGTCCGACATCTTTGCTATCCCATTGCTTTGACAAAGGTCAGGGTCACCCGAAGTGGAATGGAAAGAGATTCCCTACCAGCGAGGTATTCGATTGTTTCAATACTGTCTTTTGCCTTAAATTCTTGCTTAATCGAGGAGTGAGTTTACCAACAAAATCGCAAAGTTCGTCATCAAATATCATCAATGTTTCTACAATGATTCATCATTTACACCCCTGAAATTTAACATGGAACCTGAAAAAAAAAAACGTCCCTGGAATTTTGGAGATTCCGAAATTGTTTAAACCCATCATTTTTTTCGGTTCCAGCCGTTCAACTTGGGGAGGGGTATAGTGTACTTGCATCATCACAACCAATGGTCCATACTGATCCTCTTGATACTCCCTACCTCCAATGACAGCTCCGCCCCCTGAAAGAAGATCCGGGGTGCACCTGGCACAGTCATGTGTCACATGGGTTGATGAAAACTCCCTATATTTTTGGGGGGATAAACTCATCCCACCTTCAACAAAAAATCACAAGAAATCCTTATGATAGGTATATAAACCCCTACTATTGGGTTGATGACCATCTCCAGATGGAAATAATGGGAGTTTTATAAGGGATTTTTGGACTTCCAAGTCTTCCAAGTCATCAAATGTTTGGTCACTTGTGGACAGGTAAATGGCGCTAAGGTATTGTGTTGCTTTGTTGGTTGGCAATGCCCGAAATCAAATTTCTGAAGTCAAACAAACAGTCAGAGCCGCTATTACATTTGTTCAACCGAAGTGGTACCCAGGCCCAAAACCATCATCATACTTGTTGTATGAAGTGATCTAAAGCTGGCACGGCTCAATGAAACACATCCAAGTGAAGTGTGTTTTGAGAATCTTTGATACTCTTTGAATACCTTCAGCACCAAGTCCTAAGTTGAAGCTCTTCTGGGCAATCATGGAGGCTATCTGCATTAAACCATAATTGTGTTTCCGGTTTCCCTTGCTTAAACTACCCGTTTCTTTTGTGAGAAAACTCACTTCAACTTTTTTACCCGATGGTCTCCCAACTCTAGAAAAACCATGGGTTTTAAGTTCTGTCAGTATTAATCTCAATTCGGGGGGGGGATTTTGGTGGGCATAGATTCCTTCCAATCTACAATTTAAGAGGTCCAGGTCCAGGTGGTTTCAATCCATCTGGATAAACTACGACCTATATACTTGATTCACTCAGAAGCAAGATTAACGGAACATGAACCAACCCTATCTTCCTAATTTCTTGCCGCGAGGTGCGAGCAGGGTCATTATAGACTGCGAAGACCCATGCAGAAAATATCTTTGGATCTTCCTCCCCCTCCAGACTCAATCTATCCATCTGTTAATGAAAATCTCCAGCTTCACGCTCGGTTAGGAACATTCTGCTGGGTTGACGCAGGGCAGGCTGGTTAAAGCCAGAAAACTGAAACGATGAGCCCTCTGGAAAAGAAGTTTCCCCCTTTTGTAAAGCATAATGTTGCAGGTTCGCAGTGGTTAAACTTTGGGGGTACATGTAGATCAAGGATGATTCATCAACATCTTTGGGGCCACACAAATCAAACAGTACCAACCAACTTCACTTCTTCACAATTGTCAAACGAAACCATAGCATTGGGTGATCCAGTGTTTAACCTTCCGTGATTCTATTGAACCTTGTCACTGCCCCCCCAGCCGTGCCCACTGTTTTCATTGGTGCCTGCTCCCTTTTCTCTCCAATCATCCTTGGAGCAGTACATGGCCAGGTTTCTTGCAAGTCCTCGGGCAACCGACCAAACCTTCGGGATGCTCCAATTCATCGTTTATGGCCTTTTGGAAACAAACTTTGAAGATTTCCCCGTGGGTATCCTGCAGTGTCCAAACTACCCCAATCGGTGCTGTACAAACCCTTTGCTTGTTACTGAACTTGTGCGAACATCAAAAACTGCGTCCGAAATGGTTTCACATCATTCATTGAAATGCTCTTCCAAAATGATGAAACATCCTGCTACTTTCAATAGTTTTCAATGAGTGAATTTAAATGAGTCACCACCTGAAGAAAGGTGAGTCGCGGTGGACTGTACACAAAGCACCTTGGTTTGTTCAAATCTCAGGTGTGTGTACACCCATGCCATAATAGGCAAAGCGGCTAAAGCTTTCTCTTCAAAAACTACACAAGGTCAATCTGAAATGGAACTGGAACGCAAATAAAACTTTTTTTTTGGAAATTCCTTGATTCGCTATCATCGGTATATAATGCACGTTGCCAAATCATGCCAAATCCACAAAAAATGCAACACCGTCATCTTACCGGAATTCCCTAGCATATAAACCTGCTTTCAGGATGAGGTCGTGTAATGTCATTACAATTCACTCAAATGTGGGATTCTAGCTGCTGTTCCTTTTCCAATGCTTGACTTGCAAATATTCTTGAATGAATTTGCTGGAAGTACAGTGGAACTTATGGCCACTCTCCGTTCTCCCCATCTTGACAAACTTCCATGTCCAAACACATGCACGCCAGGTACCCAACACACCCAACACATATCACACCTGCAAATAAACACCTGTTCAACCCTGCCTCTTTGATAGGTCTGTTTAGTAAATTGAGAATTTGAGGAATTCATTCAAAACGCATGTGTATCTCTTTTCTTTCTCTTTTTTGAATCCCATCCTCTCATTTTTCTTCACTTTCTTGAGCTCCAAATTTTACCAACACTTCGTTAGGGTTGGTAGTTTACTATTTTTTGGGGGGATGAGATTCCAAGTGATATTTTCCAAAAAAACGAACAATAGTAAACCAAGAACCAGAAAACAACACCACTTACCAATTGAATCCTTATGACATTCCATCACCCATAGGATCCATGTATGGTATATTTACCTACATTTGGTTGGATTTTTTGGTAAATGTAGGTGAATATAACAGTAGTAATGCACAAGGCGGTGGCGGAAGTTTCCAGAATAGGAAACCTATAGGAAAAGATTGGTTGTTGTGAATCACGGATGACAAAGCAAAAACACTGAGCCACTGATCAACTGACTAACTGACAAACTGACAAATTTATCAACTGACTTACCGACGAACTAGCTCACTGACGAACTGACTAACCGAATCAATGAATCTGACAAACTGAATAACTGACTAATTGACTAACTGGCAATCTAATTGACTAACTGACTAATTGACTAACTAGTTGACTAACTGACTTACTGACTAGTTGACTATCTGACTCGTTGACTACCTGACTAATTGGCTAACGGACTAACTGACTAACCAGCTCATTGACTAACTGACTGATTGACTACTAACTGACCGACTGACTAGGTACAATTTTTGGAGTCTAAACTTCAAAAAGTGGTCCGAACATGGTGTGTTGTGTACATTTTGGCTTGCAAATGTGCTTTGCGCCGCAGCGGCGTGCAATTTTTTGACATCAATAAATGGTCTGGGAATGCTGTGTTTTGTACATTTGGACTTGCAAATGTGCTTCGTGCTGGAGAGGCGTGCCATTTTTTGACAGCGCAACTTCCAAAAGTGGTGTGACGCTGAGGTGTTTTGTACACTTTGACTTGAAAATGTCCTTCGGGCCACAGCGGCGTGCAAATTTTCATTTCTCCTCTGACGACATGGCTCCGCACCTGCCGCTTTAGCGAGCCTACTTTTCGACCTTCCCGATGCACGAATCATGAGAAAAACACAGCATTCCGTGACTTTCGATCATTTTGCGCACCTGTAGTTTCTTTCTTCTGACTCTACTTCTCTGCTGTGCTTTTCATCTGACTCGACTTCTTCTGACTCTACTTCTCTGCTCTTTAAAATCTCTCGATATTGCCGGAAGTTTGACTCCTAAAGAACCCTTCGACCATACATGGATTCATATGGATGTTTCCCAAAATGGTGGTACCCCCAAATCATCCATTTTAATAGGGTTTTCCATTATAAACCATCCATTCTGGGGTACCACTATTTTTGGAAACACCCATATGGATTCTATGGGTCAAATAATAACCAAGGTTTTTTTCGCTCACCCGGTCCTTGGTGGATTGCCTCTTTGATGTATCGGATGTCCAATTCGCCGTGCCGCGTTCCATCCAAAATGCTACATGCCAACTGGCAATGCTCGCCTCGGGACATACCATCCATGTATGGTATATTTGCCTACATTTACCATAAGCAAAAACCATCAAATGTAGGTGAATATACCATACAAACCATACATGGATGGTATGGGAATGAAAACAAATCCAAATCTCATGAACTGTGGCAAGACTCTCTTTTCGCAACTTTACCCTTCAGGATGGGTCAAGTCTATCAGGTCAGACCATGAACAAAAGGGCCTCTGGTTTCAAAGATCTCTAGCAGGAAAATAACAACCGAAACCTATCAATTTCAGAAACAAACACAACAAAATCCCGAAACACAAGAAATCCATAAAAAACCCGCAAAGCATACGTATGTGCTTGTGGCTAGTCCCAACCAAAACTTTAAAAGCCATGATCTTTTAATATCTTAGCTTGAGCAGTCATGTACATGGTACAAGGACCACTGCAGGTCAATATGTACTTAATACATGTCAATACAATAAACGTATCTGAGTATCGTCTCGTGTGCGTAATCCAATCATCCAATATGATGATTTGGGGCCTCTTAGGACCCAGAATTGTGCATGGCAATGCCATAAAAATTATACATACTCATACACACACATAATTACAGCATTCATACACTTCAAGTTGATTAATGAATTGTTTGAAAACCCTTTTTGGGCTTGGCCTGTGGGTTTTCAATCATTCCAAACTTTCACCACACTTTTTTGCATGCTCACACCTTCCTACCCAGAACGTCTACACTCATGATATTCAGGAAATGAATGGGAAATAAGCCACAAGGCTGGAGCCATGAATCATCCAAATATGAAGCTTCTCACTGGGACACTGCACTCTTGAACCAAATCATTGGAAGACCAATCGTCAGTCTAGCGACAACCAGTTCATGTTCGGCAGTCATCTTCGATACAAGCTATAACTTGTAATGCCAGGCCAGATTTCTTAAGCAAAACCCCTGCAAATCAGAACCCATAGGCATATAAATCATAGAACATGTTGCTATCATCAATATCAATGCATATAGATCTACAGTACATTATGTAAACAAAACAAAGATCATAAAGAACAGGGTAAGTCTATAAGCTAAGGTGCACATAGGCAGTCCCAAGCCTAAAAAATATTTCACTTTTACAAGTGTTGCAGGTGCCAGGATCCAAACTCTTGTCACCACTTACACTAGTTACAACAGCCGACCGCTGGAATCCCTTGTTACCCTCCGGGCTTTGATTTCCACTGCTTGAAACCTACTGGGTGTTGGATATCAAGCATCATACACCGATAAGGGCTGATTGCTGATTGGGTGTGTCGGGTATGGGAAATGGTTTAGCTAACATTCAACATATGCCTGGATTACAGAAAACACAACATGTCATATATCAAACATATCACTACATATACAGCGGTACATAATCACACCCAGAATATACTCAAATATATGTTGACACATGCAGCTTCTGAGTAATATATATAAGCTAGAGAAGGACAGCCCCTAGCAAAAGACCCAGCCAACTCGCCAAAATTCTGAAAAAATCATATATAGTTTTATCACAGTCGCCTACTGTCCTTTACAACATCCTATTTCAAGCAGTCTATGAATACCACCCTAAAAACCTTCAAATCAAAACAGGCTCAAGACCTACCACCCCCCACTTCATCAAAATTCTACCAGGCAGACATACATATATTTTTCATAATGCAGTATTCTGAAAAATACGTAATTAACTCCTTAGCCATACAGTTTTCCATATTTGTTTCAATTTTTTCATCTTAAAATATTCATCTTTTTCTTCCTCTGTCATTTTATTTTTCTTTTCTTCTTCATCATTTTTTGCGGTTTCATTGTGTTTATGCTTCTCTGTTTGTAAATGTCTAGACCACCTACATTTTTTCACTTTACACTCGCAATAATCACAAAACACTTCCAGTTGCATATAGTCTTTGTTGTATTCCTTCTTTTTTTCATTTATTTTATCACGGTTATTTTGGTAATATTCTTGTGAGTATGCCTTGTCGTGCTCAATATTTTTCAGGCGGTTCAGTTTCCTTTGTTCGTTTTTCTTGTCGCGGTTTTTGTAATGATATTCCCTGAAATATTCACGACACTTGCTACAGTATTTGTGTTTATCAGGTTCTTTTTCATTCTTACATTTGCAACATTTTTGTTTATCAAAAACTTCCATATGTATATTTAAGCGTGTCATTCCCTTAAGTATATACCAAGCCCCACCCCCCAGCGCCCCACAGAAAAACAAAACAGCAAAAAAATATTACCTTATATAATAGTAAGTATTGTATAAGGTAATTAATGTAGAATTATCTATGGTATATAATTAACTCCTCAACCACACAGTTTTCCATATTTGTTTCAACTTCTTTATCTTGTAATATTCGTCCTTTTCTTCATCTGTCATTTTATTTACTTTTTCTTCCTCATCATTTTTAACCGTTTCATTATGTTTATGCTTCTCTGTTTGTAAGTGTTTAGACCACCTACATTTTTTCACTTTACACTGGCAGAAATCACAAAACACTTCAAGTTGTCTATACTCTTTGTTGTATTCTTTCCCTTTTTCAAGAATTTCTGTTTTATTATTTCTGTAATACTTCTGCCACCTCTCCCTTTTTTCCTTTCTGTTCTTCTGGTACTTTTCCCTCTCCTTTTCTAGGCATCTTTCGCAGTATTTATTGGTATCCTTGAAGTCTTCAAGTGCTTTAACTACACAACACCTTTTACACTGTCTTTTGTCCATACTATATACTCTATATACGTTGATATGTCTTTAGGGCAAAACGCCCATCCAACTCACCCACCTCCCCCAAAACAAAACAACCCAAGACAAAACACACCAACATAAATTACATAGTAATATATTATGTAATTTATGGGGTATTTAATTTAGGAAAGATTTCATTTAAATAGCTGTGGATGTCTTCCAATTTTATGTATTCAATGTCAGACCCAATAAACAGCATATCCAGCAGTGGAATACCCCTTATCCAGCAGTGGAGTACCCCATATCCAGCGACGGAATACCCCATATCCTTCACTGGAATACCTCACATCCCGCACTGGAATAACCCTTTTCCCACAGTGGAATACCCCACATCAAGTATTCAGACATTCAATAGAAATCATGCAACACCTCTACACCACCACCCCAGCAACACCCCCACAAAACCACACTCCGATTTTACCAAAATCACAGTCCGACTTTACCAAAATCACACTCCGACTTTACCAAAATCACACTCCGACTTTACCAAAATCAAACCCTGACTTTGCTTGAAACCTCCAATATCTTCATATAATTATATCCTTAGAATTAAATGAAAACACCAGCCCAATACATATTTATCACCATCCTTTTCAATGTTGTAGTTTTCTAGTGTAGCAGTTTGAGGCTGCTAAAATTCTTTGGTCATTCTTCATCTTAAG
>DF244665.1:0-24588 GCA_000507305.1 Breviolum minutum Mf 1.05b.01 | reverse complement strand
TATATGTGTTTTTAAGGGTCAGATTCTCACAAAAAAAAACAGATATTGGGCAGGATCTGGCCAGTCTGGCAATCCCACTTCTTGAGGCGAGTGGCGTGAAAGGCATCGATGCGATATGCATGTTCAGTGACTGCGAAAATATCCTTGCTTTTAGTGCAAGGATTTATTCAGGCATCGGTTGGATTGGTCCTACTCAACAACTGTTTCAGAAGGGAAGGAGATCAAATCCAAGAAACATCCTGATATTACATGGTCTTTCAGAGACCAAAGTCACATGGATGTTGATCTAACATGTATGTCAAACAAGTGTATATTCTGTAGTCACCACCTAAGCTAGGAAATGCACCTACTACTTCTGTGCCTGAACATCAATGTTTACACATTGGACGTGCCGCAGTATTTTGCGTGACCCCAGGTATAAACTGTTTAATTAGGGAAAAAAAATTGAAGAACAAGTTCACCTCACTTGGGAAAAAGGTCATATATCCTTTCATCGCTTACAACAGGAATCCTGTCATCGTATCTGACCAGCCAAACTCTGGTGCCCAGAATCAAGCGCCAATCGACAGGCGGAATATTGATGTCTGTGCACTGTAATTCATATAGTTAGATTATTGGGCGCAACCCAAATAGTAATCAGTAGATATCCAAGCTATTCCCTGGTCATCACACAGTTGTTCTGCAAGTCAAAGCTTTACCATTCACTATACTTTTTGTGAATACATCTATCTTTATATCAGCTTTGCAAACTGGAATATATGATATCTACGACCAACTCTTGCTCTGGCAAATGCTTGGACCAACACCACGCAATACCACGCCCTCACTTCCTTGGAAGTTCCCTGCAGCCAGCTGTCAAATTTTGCACGTGTATTCTCTTCCACTTCCAGACCCGGAGGCCGTACGATTGGGAAGGCAATGATGGCAACACCCACGTTTGGCAGAATGTGTTGACCCTCCTGCAACTCCCTGACAAGGTCCAAAAAAGTCGAAAACGAAAAGTAGTAGGCTCTCAAAAATGCCAAGAACATGTCAACAACAGAAAGAACCAGCATGGCTGAAATCAAGTCTTTCCCTTAGTCTCCATTTGGAGATCTTACAGCCTTTCCATAATCATTATCCGATGCTTATGGCGTCTGATTTCAAAGGCAAGGTGCGGAAGAAGCTGGGTCACCTCGACAGGCGGACGGAATGTCTACCAGCCACGTAGTTCGATACTTCTCTGAAAAGTGGTTGATCTGGGTGCATCTATAAAGTAATTCAGAGAAAGACTTACTAACTCTAATTTTCAGGTCATCTTATACTCACGTTTATATACGTGTACTGTATACTATAATATACTATATTAAAATGTGACTATATATGTGATAGTTATCCTATTACCATCTGTCTAGCATATCATGCAGCCTTGAAAACCACTCTTCACCCTTCTGCAACCCTGCAGCAAGGCTACTTTTGAGGCTGTCTCAAATCACTGTAATTTGACGTGGCAAATGGATTGCGTGGATTGAAGATTCAACTGCCATGAGTATTGCTAATGTAGAGGGGTAGTTTCTTGCAAGTGTGATGCCCTTGTGACAGTCTACATCGAATCAAAAATCATCCCCCCCGCAAACTGGTGAGCTTGGGCATCATGGCTTTTGGTTCCAGTTATCCCCAATATATAATCAACTCACACATCTCTGCAACCCCGGTGGATTCCACACACACCATGAGATGAGGGTCATTTAAGGTGGCCATCATCCCGAGGTGGATGCAGAGAAACGGGGATTGTCAAACTGTGCCAAGACTGACTGAACCATATTATCAAAATATTAATACTATATTCATATACATGGAACATCTATTCGATGTAATAAGTTCTACTGTATCATTGCATATCATATTTATATCACTTCGAACCATCCAGCCGTCATTTCACACCAACACACCATCCTAGATCCCCATGGGTCATGCATACCCAGCGACTGTCCCAGTACCTGGTGACTTCAATGTGCTGTTGTGATGGAGCGTGTTTTCTCCTCAGATAACATGCAGGCTGGAAAACCACTTAATCATCTGAACAAACCGTTTGGAACCTCGAGGAGTTTTGGGAGCAGTGCAAAAAGGACAACTTGAATATTTAGATACAATATGATGTAATTGCAATTGGTTTCTATGACAGCAATTGTTGATCGAATGCGCAACCAAAAAAAACAACATCTATTTCAATTCAGGATGCCGACCACAATTTTTCCACCGAAGATGACATCGTTCTTGTGTACGGCTGCTCCTTTGACCACCTCACAATGGTGAAAAACTAAAAGATTCCATGTTTCCTTGGACATATTCAATATCTCAATTACAGCTACTATTACAAGGAACTTCAAAAGACTGTAGCTCAACCTCTGATTCAATTTGCAACATTTCCACTTAAGGTATGAACACAAATAATATGCAAGAAATTAAACCTGTGACCATCAACATGTTTCAACGTACTTTACTTCAGATAAACCTGTGACCACGAAACACTTCAACATGCTTTATATAACTAAATTTATGATCATCGTAGTTTCAACAGTCGTCAATTCAACATCATCACAATGGACTTCTTTTGTTAATTTTTGGCGGTCTTGGGATTCAGGGCGGACAAGAACACCAGAAAACAACCCGGGGGGGATCCCTTGATAAACGGCTGATTGCTTTGGGACCTCCAATGAACAAATGATCAAATAATATAAAAAATGTCCCGGGGGTACTCCCCAACATTGAATCATATACATAATCATGGCAGCTTCTTGAAATACAAATTCAAATCTGTCTTCTACTTGCAGAAAACTGTTTCTCATCCATTTCTGCATATTCATAGTTCAGTAAAATAGTATAATGGTTGTTAAATACAAGTGAATATAAGCACCTATATCATCCTATATCCATGTTTTTCTCTCAAGGTGTATCGGATACCCCACAAAAAAACCGGGTGGATCATGGAGACGATTCATCCACGATTTCCGGAAACCGCCTGCCAACCTTCGAAGACCCATGTTTCTGTCGTCTTTGCGACGGTCTGCCGGCAGCGTGGAGATGGAGGAAAGATTGAGTTTCCCAAAAGGTCCACCGGTTTGGGATGTTCACCGGCAACAATGACGTGCTGCAGCTGCACATGTTTTCCACCCTAAATGTTGAAACACTGTCATATATCATCAATAATGATTTTCCGGAAAAATCAAGGTACACCTGACTTAAACAAAACCCAACGAGTTGAAGGTTTGGGCATGCGGAAATGACGGGCCCCTAAATCACCAAATGGCACTCGAGGAAACCCCACATCGGATAACCCCAATTGCAACCAAATTTCTGCAGTTGATATCAACAAATATCATCAAGTATCATCAACATATCCATAAATCTTCCATGAATATTTCTGGTTCATTGAACAACAAATGGTGTAAAACATCTGTAAAATCATTCGGAATTGGTTCACCCGATGATTTGTCTATCAAGCGTATCGCCATCTGAAACGCCATCTGAACCCGCCTCGAAGGGCTTCTTTGGAATCAAACCAGGTGGAGCCTCAGGGTAGTGGGTGATTTGATTGTGGATGATTCCGAAGTTTTGTGGTCAAAATTGTAGGTGAGCTGGATTGTCTTCAGTCTTTCGTTTGGACACCCCATCTTCAGGGATCTTGTTTTGCTCACACACACACACACACACACACACACACACGAACTCATCACTTAAAGCTTCCTCGGCAAGCCAAGATACGTCCGAATTATCTTGTCTCGAAATGTCTCGAAGTGATGTTTCATGCAAGTGTTACAATATCATTGAGAGAATATGCAAGAATAATTACAGGAAGTGAAAGCTTTCTAACACGAAGATTTAATCCTCATGACCCTGAAAATTACCCGCCCAGAATGAGAACTTCCATCTCAAAGCCGCTGAAGCAAGAGCTCTATTTCTTTTGCTTCTACCCAAGAAACAAGTAACGATGGCAATTTCTGTTCATGATTCCTGAAATAGATCTCAAGGCATCTTCAGACAGTATCAACCAAGTTTCGTGGATTTCGGAGAATCAGCAAAAATCTAAAAAAAGTCACACCAAGTGGCATGCTCCCGTGGGTTCCAATAAGCTTTGCCCACCCGTTCTGCGCCGCCCATTGGAAGGTGAGCACACAGAATCGAAGCTTCACCTTGCTGGTTGATGTAGGGGCGATACATCGGTAGGATCTTGGATGCATCGTCATATATGATATATATATATATACACAGTATATCTATCTAAATATATATTATATACACAGTATATCATATTATCACATGTCACAGAAATTGTATCTAATAATATGTAAGTAAATGTAAATAATAAATATGTGTACGTATATATTTATATATATGCGTAATCTATACAATTATTAGCATTCTATAGTCTATAACTATGTTGCTGTATTGCATTCTATTACTATGTAGGTATGTAGGTTTGTAGGTACCTCATGTAGGTTTGTAGGCATGTAGGTATGTAGGTAGGTAGGTAGGCAGGCATATAGGTAGGTAGCTATATAGCTACGTAGCTATGCAGCTGTGTAAAGATATTATATTGATATACACAGTCCACCATGTACGCAAATGAATCAAAGCAGCCGAAAACCCCGCCCCGCTCCCCAGAGGCAGCAACAAGCCTGCCTTTTTGCGTCACACAGCATCACACATTGCACCTTTCTACTCGTAACGACGTAACTTACTGCACCCTTCAAAAGCACGGTCCCCGATCGTTGTAACAGACTCAGGGATAGAGATGTTTTCCAGAGAACTACACCCTGCAAAGGCACCTCTCCCAATTGCCGTCACAGACTCAGGGATAGTAATGCTTGCCAAAGAACTGCACTCTGCAAAGGCACCTCCCCCTAATGGCCGTGACACACTCAGGGATAGTGATGTTTTCCAAAGAACTGCACCGTGCAAAGGCACCTCTCGCAATGGCCNGTCACAGACTTAGGGATAGAGACGTGTGCCAAAGAACTGCACTCTGCAAAGGCACCTTCCCCAAAGGCCGTCACAGACTCAGGGATAGTAATGCTTGCCAAAGAACTGCACTCTGCAAAGGCACCTCCCAAAATTGCCGTGACAGACTCAGGCATAGTGATGTTTTCCAAAGAACTGCACCGTGCAAAGGCACCTCTCCCAATGGCCGTAACAGACTTAGGGATAGTAATGCTTGCCAAAGATCTGCATTCTTCAAAGGCACCGTCTCCAATGGCTGTCACAGACTCAGGGATTGCCACCCTGACCAACTGATGGCAATCTTCGAAGGCTCCGGCAGAAATTTGCACCAGGGAGGGGGGGATGTTCACTTGGACAAAGCCCTCTGCATAGATTGCGCCTTTTGTTGCAGCTTCAACTTCATTTTTGGAGTAAACAACTGTCACTTCAAATTCAGCATCCAACAGCCCTGCAGCCTCGAGTGTCTGAGAATCGCTCTGTACCAATTCTCCACCAACCAGGACTTCTGCTTTGAGGATTTTACGCTCATTTACATCTTCATGTTTCTTTTCACGGAGCATCGTCGTCAATTCTTGAATGGTATTTGTTGGCGTCACTTGAACGGTGAGAACACCACCTTCTAAGGTGCTCACTTTCAGTTCACGGTGCATGTCCGCCATGGCTGCAAGAACTACAGTGAGAGTTTCCTTACGTACCAGTACTAATCTTTTACTGTACACACACATTGTTGCTCAGAGGAATATGCATCAACCTGTCAGCTCATGCAGCATGTCTTGACATGTCATGACATCACGTCGCGTCAATTAATACGACCACCTCAAAAGACTCTCTTCATCAAACATTTTGAAATGATTTACACCGCTGAAAAGTAGCATGGAACCTAAACATCGCCCAAGTGAAACACTTAATTTTCCAGGGTGTATTGTTGCTCTCAATCATGATTGATCCCACGGTGATCTAAGGTCGAAAGCAATAACCCACCAGCAAAATTCACACGATATCTTTTTTGGAGATGTTAGATTTCTTCGTTCATGTAATAGAAGGAAACAGAAATGACGTTTATATACATTTACATGACCTGCACAGTAGACAACACAATTCCCATGTTTGGGTCACCTGCGAACTCGAAGAACCGGTGATGCGCGCCAATGCTAAGGACCTGGGGAGAATGCCAAGGGTGTTTTCGATACATCTTGGCAAAATCATAGCCACAAAGCAGAGAAACAAACTGGTTGGTTAATAGGATCCTTATAATGTTTTATCAAAAATCCCTACCCTCCAGGGAATTAACATATCCCACCTGGGGAAAAGGAAAATCATCTTCAAAAATGCCATTTTTGGGGGATATGTTAGTTCCCTGGAGGGTATATAGCTGGGTAGGATGTCATCCCCTTTTTTGTTGCCCAACCCAACGTCCGGGTTTTTGTTGTGGCTCAACTGAACCCAACTACCCCCCGCTGGGGCCACCAAACGGACAGGCGCATCTGGGCAGGTGTGTCAGCGGGAATGTCACCATCACTTATGCAGTGGAAACCGGGGCCCCTGTTTTGTTTCCCGGTTTTCTTGTGATTCCGTGATTCCTCTTCCATATCCTTTTAAGGAAACACCAATCAACACCTGGGAATCATCGTGCCTTGAAGGAATCCACATCGTTGAAGCGAATGGTGACGGCCTACATCTTGGGATGCTCGGATAAAGAGGATACAGTCAACAAGATCAAAATAACAATTACATCAAAAACGGAATGCGTTTGTCTTTCAAAACTTGATATTGCAATTGGTAAATTTCGGTTGGTGTGGTGGACTTTCGCAAAACATCTGATTTAGAAGAAGGCAGTGCCTACCTGCCAGCTTGTCCAGAAAAACATCTGTCTGACTTGAAGCGCAAATGAGCAGTTTTCAATTGTGTGATTCCAGGCGTTAGTCACCAGACTCTTTGAGTTGACCAGGCGACTAATTGGTACACGTTGCTCTCTTATGATACTAGGGATTTACCATTGGAGTCAGTTTGAAAATGCCATTAGAGAGTCAGCACAAAGCTATGACATGAACATCTACTGCGAGTAAAACTGACACCGAAAATGCCATCCCCCCCCCCAAAAAAAAAAACATGATTCATTGTATTCATCATGTCCACATCAAAATTTCCATAACTTTCCTACTTTCATAATTTCACTACCTTGCAAATGCCTTGTGGAACTGCTCCTTGGTCAAGGTCAAGGGATGAACCGGGCTATCCATAGCCTTGCTTTCAAAAACGGTCAAAGCCGGGGTCGCAGGACGTCCGGAAAATTTCCATCCAATGTATGGATGGAAAGCAAACAAATAAGGAGTACACTCCCTGAAACTAACGTAGCACCTGAAAATAGACCTCTGGAAAAGGAGATTCCTATTGGACACCACCATTTTCAGGTGCTAGGTTAGTTTCAGGGAGGGTAATCAACAATTATTTCATTAAAGATACATATATGTCAACTATACCAGTACTATAGTTGTGTAACACCAGTTCGACATGAACAAATTGTCACCGTATTTCTTCATACAAAATTGTACCCCTAAAGCCCTAAAGCAGTTCAAAACATAGACATAGTATGGAGATATCTGTAAAAATACATTCTTCCCGATCATCATAAGGACAATCATCATCTCGCCCCTCGAAGTTCTTAAAAATGTGAACCAAGGTGCCATTCCCGGCAGCGTGGACCGAAACCTAAGCATGAAAACCCGAGCTGCTCAACCTTTAGTAACAAACTGTCTCTAGAACAGTCAATTGACAATTGATGCGTTGAATTCCCATTCTCTTAGGAAAATACCGCACCATGATGATTTCGTGAGCCGGAGTTGCCAAATCATATCCAAGAGTCTCTCAACATGTTGACATCTATTCCATTCTATTCAATTCTATTCCCCATGAATCCAAGATGCTTGATCCTTCTGAAGTGCGGTGAATGTTCCACTTCAACTCCAGTGTTATGCCTGAGGTAACAAAGCAATCAAACGATGACCATCTAAATGATATTCACTCAAGGAAAATGGCATCATCAATCCCTAGGCCCTACGACATCAACAAAACCACAAGACACCAACGAATTTCAAGCCTAGATAAAATCCCTGACTGCCTGAGCAACTGAAATGAACTGAACCTATCGCTGTTGGTCTTTATCATTGGCACTTATTGGTCCAACATACAACTAGTCGGTGCTGTCAATCCATGGAAGCAATATCTAAAAAACGTGTCTTTCAAAAAATGCCAAACCCCCGGAATCTTTCACCACAAGCAGAAAGTGAAACTTCGAGTCCATATCTGTTTAAAAGCAACACCCCAAGTATCTAGTTGGGTTCAAGATTGAGACCCTTAGATGTCATCTTGACCTGCGACCTGGAAACCTGGAAGCCTGGATTAAGAGTGAAGAGCCGTGTGCGAAGTATACACCCCCGAAAACTAACTTGGATACCCAAAATAGCCATATTTGAAAGGAGGTACATTTAAAACACCATCATTTTTGGTATCTATGTTGGATTTCAGGGGAGTATTTGTCAATAATAAATATACTGACTGTGTATCAAACATGAATGCTCAAACAAAAAACAAAATCATCCAGTCTTGAAACAAGAGGTTTTCCGCTTTGTTAGGGGAATGAAATTCTTTCTTCCCCAGTGCTTTCCCCAAACTGTCGAATTGATTGAAGCCTTTGAAACACGAATTTCCCCCTACAATAATATACCCTCCAGGAAACTAACATATCCCACCTTGGGAAAAGGAAAATCATCTTCAAAAATGCCTTGGGATGGGAAATATTGGTTCCCAGGAGGGTACAAATTGAACAGCAGGGACCTCAATATTTTTTTCTATACAGGGGTGTTTCCAAGAATAGGGGTACCCCAAAATAGATGGTTTATAAGGGAAAACCCTATTAGAGGGGGTACCCTACTTTTGGAAAGACCCATATACTTGGTATGGAAGCCACCATTTTGCTACTCCAATGATTTTCATCCACACCGTTTCCACGAACCAAGCTACGAAACTAGAGCTACCGTCCAATCCCCTTGGATCATCACCTGCAGTGTCTTGCACCCAGCCGTGACTCCAAGAATCCCTTGGAAACTTAGACTAAGCACTGTTGTAAACACCTTTTGTGACGTGAGTTGGTAAAGAAACCACATCCCCAGACTCCAGATCTTTCAAACTGATGGCTTTTCCGAACCTGGTTGTTCAAAGCTTGTTTTTTTGGTGACAATACCTTGGACAAACTCTTGGGTTTTTCAAGAGTGGTTTTGTTCACGGATCCGCTAGGACCAACTTCAATTCGCACCTCTTCGATACCCGCACCGTTGAAACCCTGGTCGATATCAAAGAATGTCATGCCAAACTCCTCCTTGGGTGGCTCACACATAAAGCGAAGCATCCAGAAGTGAAGGAACATGTTGGGTTGCACGAATGTATATATTTCTTTTTACAAGCATGATACTGTAAGTGAAATTATGTGAATAGTGCTGTAATTGCAGTCTTGACATATCTTGACATAATGTTCACCATCTGAATGTTCCAATTCCAAATTCGACCCCCCAAACTCACTGGATATTGAAGGTTTGCGACCGTTGAACATCGGGAATCCCTGCAAACCAAAACATTCTGTTTAGCAACAACAAAAAAGAAGAACCAACCTTTAGTCCTAGCACCACCAAATTCATCTCGAAAAAAAACAACAAGACTCAAACTACTCAACTTTTGAAACCACAAAAACACCAAGGCATATATTGTCGATGGAAGAAATCCCAAACAACCACCTGGGATGGTGAAAAAACCCTATACTAAGTAAATACTATGAAAATCATGGGATTTCAACTACCAACCTCAACTGGTGAGTTTCCCGGGTTTCAGGGACCCATCAACAGTAGTGTTTACTACCAAGCATCCATTTTCACGCGTTTCTTGGTCTCCCAATCCCTAAAGGTCACCATGATGTGTGCCGCTGATAGCTCCATCTCAGATTTCGGACCGCCAATATGCCAGGCTGACATTGAGGGATCTACAGGTATCCACTGGTTCTATGAAACATCTACTTTCCCTGAAATTTAACAAGTCCCCTGAAAAATGGTAGTTGGAAAACTACTTTCCTTTTGGGGTAACTCAAGTGGGATCTATACATGACACACTTTTGAGACAGGATTTGGGAGGTTGTTTCCTTGCTCTTTTATTTTTGTTCACCACATTTGACATGGACATCAACAAGATCAAACACAAATTTGTTTGTAACCGCTCTATGAGGAACCATAAACAAGAGAGCCATAACCAGGCTTTTGGGCTGCCTATCTTCAACCCCAAAGTTAATGGGCAGAATGGCGGGGCTCGTCCAAAGGAATCATGGATTAAATCAAAGCTGTCAGCCTACCTCTTTAGAGGAGACATGAGCTTATTTGGAAATTGATGACTGACCGTTGACTAACGATTGTGGCAGTGCCGTCTTGAGCACCTATATCCTTTACAGCTTCAAGGCCCCTGCACATGGACATGCTCTTAACCTCCCTTGACGGTTACCCTTTGAGACCCTTTGACTGCCTATGCCTTTTCCTTAACAACCCTCCGTTTTGGCTCAAAATGTTTCTCCAACTCGTGGGATCTGTGACCAGGGAACCACATTCAATGAACCATAGAAGCCATGCAGTCCAAACATCTTCGGATCAAAAGCTTCAAAGTCTTCGATGGCATTAAACCTCGGTGGAGGCTGGTGGAAGGTGCTGATATTGCTATAAAAAATTCACGGATAAAAGGAGTTTATAGCAGTTGGATTAGATGTTGAGTAGTGTTTTCAAGGAGAATTACCCAAAATAATGCTGAAATAATATATATATAATATGGAACCTGGTTAAAACAATACATTGCATCACATGCACGGAAATGGTGCATGTGCATGAGTTCAGCTTCTCAGGAATGAATTTCAAAAGAGACCCTTACAAGTTGTACATAAAGGATATACGTTCCAAATCTCTCCAAGCAAGAATCTTGATGATTTTGCCGAAGCATGTTTCGGGCAAAAAAAATCTACGAGTCAAAGCTTCCACCAACCTGGTTCAAAAACTCCAACCGGAGAGTTTTTGGCCATATTCTGTGCGTTCACTATACAGAACATGGTCGAACTAACTCTCGAAAAAATATTCCTGCTACTAGTAGTCACTATCACAATCTATCAAACATCTCTTTTATGTCCACTTATAGTTATTAGTTGGTAGTTATAAGTTGCTCAGTGTCCTGGGACACTAAGAGATAGAACCAATCCGCTTCCTTGCACCAAAAAATGAAAAACCACGAAATTTTCACCGACAAAAAAAATCCTGTGGCAAGTCACACCATTTCCATGTGCTCGCCCTTGTAACTTCCTGCAGCAAGCATGAAAGAAGTCACCCTGCTTGCTGAGATTGAATTTGAATGATTTTCTACTCATGGACAATCTATGAAAAGAAATGAACATCCAAAATATGTAATATCTTGTACTGATGCGGACCATCAACATGACACTCATGATTATGCACATAATATCAATTATTAGTTACTAGCCAGAAACATTCAAAAAAAATGATCACACACAAGACTCCCTCTCCCCCTTTGTGACAAAGACATTTTTGTGCAGCTTGGTGACTCACGCGATAGACCAGGCCCTCTTCACCATGATCTGGCCCCATGTTGTTTAAATTGCTATGAGCAACCTTACCATAAATTGCCAGCTTGCGATTAGACACTGCGAAGTTGGAATCGCAACACCCTTGGAAGTCGTCGTCGTAGCTGCTATTATAATGTATATAATGTAAAACTGCATCGCCATCTAGTTCTACTTTTGTGTGAAGAAATATGCAGAAGTGTGAAGAAACAGGAACCAATGTCATTGGTATTCCAGAATTCATCACGACTTCTTTTCAGCCATCAACCTCGAGTCCAAACTACACTGTGTTCCACCAGGTCAAGGGGCCCAAAGAAAGTCCAAATTTGGAAATTCGTTACCTTCCAAAAAGGGAGGCAGGAGTGGCAGGAGGAGGTGAGAAAATTGTTTGGAGGGATTGGAGGGATTGGAGGGATTGGAGGGATTGGAGGGAAAGTGGACTCCAATTTGATTTGTCACAATTGATTTGTCAAAGCTACCTGCCAACTGCCGGGATTCATTGACGGAAACTGAAGGATGATCTTGGAAATCTTGTCAATTTTAGTCAAGGAATCGACACCACATACTTGGAAGCTCACTGAATCACTGAATCACAAAATGAAGCTAGAGGCTCAATTCCTCCACTCAAATCATTTGAATTCATTTGATGCGTTGCGCCCTTTAACCTCGCAACACTGTCAATATTACCCAAACATGAGGCTTTTCGCTTCCTGACCCCGGCCAGGTGACAGGTTGGAAGTTTTTCCTCCCAGCGTTCCATCGTGAAGGCCTGGCGTATAGACATTGGATACTGGATGCTTCCTCCATACCATGGACCCTACTGCAGAATCACTGGAATGATAGATTTGGCCCAAAGGGATGGGCCTTGGGATGTTCAGCAAACTTCAGAACTGAGTAAGTACTAACTGCCTGGGTGTACCTAATGCCATGGTTGCTGGTGGAGGGCGAACATCCGAAGGTCACCCCTGTCATTCACCAAAGGCACAGACTCCTATGCTGCTTCAGAGGTATCTGTGATTCCCTAATCAGGGCAACACTTCGGCAATAATTTGCACAGTATGTTTTCACCTTGAAGTTGCTTCCAGTCGTAGGTTTGCTCACCACAACCAGCAACAACCTCGGCATGGTCGACAACGACATGTCGTACCTAGCCGTACTTTGTAAAAAGAAAAACGCTTAAACACCAGCCAACGATCAACTCTGCTTTTTGATAGCAGCACCCTGGTCATGAACACAATCTACCATTTCAAGAAACACGTCACCTATCCATCCAAACTTTTCTGGGAAAGTACATCATTCAAAGTTGAAATCGTCATATACATGTCAAACATGTTGACGACATATGTTGATGATATATGCTAATGGTATATGTCCAAGATCTGTGCTGATGATATGTGTGGATCAATACATGCACATATGTTTCTTAGGATGTAACGTGCAGTGTCCTACCTTTGTAAGGATTTCAAGATAGCAGATAGCTGGTCCTTTCGATCCACCTGCTGCAATCCATTGCAATCAGGTGGTGAGCACAACCATTGTGCAACCAAAAAGGAAACGGTAGATCATATCTTAGGATGTATGTCTGCAATAAAGTGCTACTCACACAAAGAATCCTTTCACAAAAGGACATTTGGCTTATGGCTTGTACACAAGTCATCAACCAAAAAAAAGACCGTACAGCACATGAATCTACATAAGGTGTTGATAACGAAAGCTGTCGATTTCAATAACTCAATTGCCAAATGTCGTACAAAAAATGCATCTCATCTTCAGATTGCCAAGAAACAGGGCACTTGTCGCCGCAATCCAAGGGAGAATACCTGACATGACTGAAGGTTGTCTCCTCTCAACGACTACGCCACGTCAACATGAGGATTTCTAAAAGGAACCTCCACTTCCTCGGATTCTTTGTCAGATTCCATGTCGGCTTTAATAAGGTCCCAGTATTCTTGATATGAAATCACCATCATATACCATGCACTTGAATCTTCTGTTTGAAAGCAACAAAAGCCTAGGTGCAAATCAAACAAATTCAATAACCCTAGTGACCTCCAGCTCCCATCTCCAAAAAATGTCAAGGTCAAAATCCACTGCGTTCTCCTGTCGATTTACCAACACAAATCCCATGTCATTCATCAATTATTGACAATCAAACAATGGTTCAAAAAGAACATGGTAAGAACATGTAAAAAAATAAAACAATCTTTTAATGCTTTGTGGTTGAAAATCATTCTTCTGAGAACAACCATTGACCGTTGACCCTCGTTTTCAAGCAGCTTCTCAGAGCGGGCCTCTGCACTTGGTTTTTTGAGGCTCAGCATCCGACCTTCACAAAGCTGGCTGAAAGTTAAAACAACAACTACTCGAGATAATACTAAGATACAATATATTAATACTAATCCGTAATATAGTTGATAAACCCTCTATATTTGTCGTCCCTTGTAAGGTATACATCAATTATATTCGAGTTAAGAAATCCAAAGGATTTGGAGGGATGGGTGATGCGAGATCATACAGCTATCACCATATCACCAATCATGGCATCTACACTGCGCCCACGTGCAATAACCATCAGGGTCCATCAAGTCAACCAATTGAAACATGTTGGCACTGTCTACCCTAGCAACTCAGAAACTCGAGAACCATTACCATGCAAGCCAAATGTGGAAAATTGCATTTTTGAAATCACATGCTGTTGGACATAAAGAGTGTTTGATGATATGATCACAAAGTCTGTCAGAATATATACTGTACACATCATGGTAATTCATTATATGCATATGTCTATATATAGACACTTATACACTACATAATAAAACAAATGGCTCTATGAATCATTCTGATTCGTAGCATAATTGTCCATCATGTTGGAACCATCCTCTCAGGATCCTCCGCCGTTCATGGCTATCTTCTCTTGGGTTATTTTTCCAACCTTCGAGCTGAAGTAAGACAACCCAAAACTGGCAAGCCAGTCACAGTGTATCGGAATGTGAATAAAGGACCTTCCAAAATCCTTCAATGATATGTTGCCAATTATACAACAAGTAGGAGACTCATGAAATTTTGGTGGCCCCTACGGTAATTTCATTTTGAAATACACCTATACCACACTGATACCCCTGAACTCATCCACCAAAGTGCCTTCTTAAAAGAAGTTCCTGCTCTGGTGGAGGCTCAGGCACTGCCGCCGCCTGAAATTTTTCGAACCAAAAAAGTTGGGAAAGGCTGAAATGCCTTGGTGGTCATGAATGATCAACCGTTATGAACATGACATTTGGACATATTTGATATGTACATTTCCAAATAGTATCTTATATATATGATATACCAACACACACCATATATCATCGTAACTGGCTGAACTCATATGTTCTTGTTGTCTGTTGTCATTGTGATTCATGTCCCTGGCATGGCACCTTTGTTTGGCCTGATTCCCGAATCCTTAAATTAATACGATTCAATTTCAGTTTCTGGTCTTTCATGAGGTCATGATAAGATTCACCCGCAGAATATTGAATATTGAATAACTTCTCGATCACGGTGAGAAGGCGTTGTAAGCACAATCAAACGAATGGCTCTTTCTTTGTAAATTCATCCCAAACTTACAACAGTAGAATCATATTCACTTTCTGCAACGTTAACTGGAGAAAATATAATTGATCATATCAATACGATTCAATACGGTATATATTCATTACACGAACTACAATATATGTATATATTACAACAATTATTAATTATTATATAATCAGAATTAGAATATAATATCCAATCATACGCGTTCAACCACCTCGACATTTTCCCAAAACGCGGCGTGGCCTCCACGATCTCCGGCACACTTCCCCCCGCGGTGTTCGCGGTGGGCTCGAAGAGGTTGGCGAAGACGTTGGCGTCATCGGAAGGCCGAAGGTCCTAACGGCGCAGCGAAAAGGATGGAAAAAAACATGGAAAAATGCCATAAGTATGAATGACTCGAGTACACTGGATTGGATTGTACATATGTGTATGTATATAAATATATACACATATAGATTATATGTACATATAAATATATATATATTATATCTGATCATGTTTGCGTAGAGTGAGTATTTAATCAGCAGCTCACTTTACACTGCATGAACAAAGTATGGTCTTTGATTTGGCCTCCCTAGTCACTTCATTCAGTGACATTGTAAGGATGTAAGGTACAAATACAGAATTATACACCCACTGTGACTTGGACATCTCTCATGTTGTATCAACCTTCTGGTCTCCAAGAGAGGATCATCGTGTCTAGCTTCCCAGCTTCAAAAGTTCAGAGTCTCAATGACCACCTTAAGGGTGCTCTTGTAGTACATGTTTAATCATTTTAATCAGTGTTTTTGATAGGCTCTCTCTTGCCAGTGTCCTAGGTGCTAGATATTCTGCAGAATTTGTAAAATTGTTGACACACATCATAGTCGTCATAGTCATAGTAGCAACGGTTTTAAGAATACCACCGTTCACTCTTGATTTCAGGTGTATATAGCCCATTGAAATGTTTGTGGGAATTCAGGTCATTTTGCTGAAATTTGGCACTTACCATTGACTTTTGCGTCATTTCCCATGGGTTTCATCAACCATCATCCCGCCCGGGGGCCCGCACCCTGGCGCTCTGAGGCTGGAAGAGGGCGGCAAATGCCATTGTAACGACATCGACCGAAATGGCATTTTTGAAACAAACAGGTTGAGCACGGTGAGTTGGAAACTAGGAACCTGTTTGTTTAAAAAACCTGTGAAAAATTGAAGAAATAGACCAACTGATGCAATAAAATACATGTAACGGTGTGTTAAGTATGTGAAGGTTGCTTTTCTGAGTCTCAATTCCTAAGCCTTAAGCTATGGTTCGAGGAAATGGTCGCCATAGACAGGTGCTCATGTCCATGTGCCGAACTGACTCTTGTCACACAGATGCCTAAAGGCCAGCTAGCGACGGCAATCTTCGAATCAAATTATTCTAGGCCACCCTTGCCAAGGCACAGGTCGTTTCTTTTTTCTGCTGGCGGTGGTCGACGCATTGAATTGTCTCTTGTCTGCAAGGATGATTCCAGAATTGACTTCTAAGTCTACGCGAAGAGGTCAAATATCATGGATAAATGTATATAATATAAATATGATCTATATACATGTGCAGGTACAAATTTCTATACCACTAGCCAATATCACTAAAAATATCCACATCATCCGAGCAGTCCTTTGCACAATCTGTCATGTTTATTCATTTTTCCAGCACTTCAAGACTTTCCTTTCAGGAGTTGCAGAGTGCTAAAGCTGTACGAGTCGTTGTTGATCTTCTTGCAGCGTCGTACGGAACGCTTTTCGTTATGTTTTTGTTGGTGAAACCTCACCCCACCTTGCTTCCATCGTGCTCCCCAAGAATCCTCTGATAGCATGACAGGTCACCAATACTGCCAGTCCTGCCAGGAGCTTGGAACCCAAAAATGTTGGTAGTGATTCTGCTTCAAAATCATGTGGATGGGACAAATCGTGTTCTAGTTGGGGTTCTTAAGACACTGTGAAAAATCAATGATCTCATATATCAGTATATGTGTCATTGTGTCATACCATATCAACGATGGATGACTTTGTCAATGAATGGGACAGCTTGTACATCTGAGTCGATGGAGGAAGTACTACAGGTGTTGAACCACTTGGCATCCCATAGGCGTTTGTACATCTGTCTTGTCTCCAAACAATCCCAACTTGATACATTATGTTCCTGCTATTGGATCTTTGGCCTATGATAACCTTGATTGGTCATAACCTACTGGTGCCCAAGATCAAAGAGAATGGACCCTGCGCAATCCGGTGAACCCTCGACCTGTGCCTTGCGTGTATCCCTCTCAGAGTCGGTTGATGATATCACCAAACTTCTCTAAACTTCTTAACTGATGGTTAAAAAAAGGGGCACCAAAGATTGAAAAGCGACTTAAACTTATTTTTGAGTATACAGTAAAAATTAAGGTACCATAAGGTACCCATCTGTAATTTGACGGCATTTTTCAAATTATGTGGTTTTAAAACCAGGTCTTGAGGTGAAGTTTGTGTTGTAGGCAGTGACCAAACACGGAGCAGGATGGCATCAACTGGTCCTTGTTGACGCCTTCCCTTCTAGGCTTTAGCATCTGCGGCATGGCTTTAGCTTCTTGGGCCGATTGGGTGACCTCTGTCCGCACCGTAGATCCCATCCTGTAGGCTTCAACAAGGGTCAACAAAAAATCGACAAAAAAACGAAAAAAACACATGAAAAATAATCAAAAAGAGGTGATGCAGCAATGCATTAAACATTTTTCCAGACAACTTACTGACTCTATATGCCCATGTCCCTTGAACGTATTGAAACGCAATCTACAAAGGTAAAATCCTGGTATGTTGCCCACAGCCCAACAGTTTATATTCATCAACTTGGATTATCCAACCTGTTAAACCGCTCGGAAAAAACAACAAAAACTTCAACAACCTTTAAGACCCAATTGTTGTTCCATGGTTTCGTTCAATTTCCCTAGTAATCAAATTGAAAAACCCAAGAGTCGACTGTGTCGTGGAGCGCCGACCATCACGGGCATCTTTCAAGGCTTCAGTGGCAGGTGGATCCTGCGGATCAGGCGATCAAACCAGTTGAGGCAAAGGTAGTAACTCCCATGATTTACGACGGGTTTCATAGATGTTGGATGGTTGTTTGGGATGTCTGAACCATCAACCGCATGGATCCTTATTATGCTTTATCTCAGTTTCTATATATAACTGGGTAGTATAATCCCAACAGCAAATACCAAGGGTTTTTAGGTCACTGCTCATTTGGAAGGTAGAAAAATGTGTCCTTGATGGCAAGCTGATAATGATTGTTTCCATAGTCTGTAGCCATCTGCGACGATGTCTCGGCGCAAATGCAGGTTGTATAGGGGGTATGCAGTGTAGAACTCTCAACTAGGAAGTGGTCAGAAAAGGTTGGAATCGGTTCTGATGCTGGCACGCCAATGCAGTTTCTTGCCTGTTGGATCTGTATTGCTAGCTCTTAATCTTTTTGAAGTTCCATGACTTCAGGTGTTGGAAACCATATGTGATTTTAACAAAAAATATAGAGTATCCATCCAGTAAACAGTCCATGCAACCCAACCATGAACCACCCAACTTCCGACAACCCAACTTCAATCTATCAGGCCAGTTGCCCCAGCATCAGGCAAAGCTAATTGATCCTGGAGCTTTGATTGGAACAATTTTCAAGGCTTGAATCTGATGGTGTCCAACTCGAATGTCTGAGTTGCTAGTGATTCCTCCAAAGCTGAAGAGGGTATCTACCCCGTCGGAACTGCCACGTCGCTCCCATTATCAGAATCATATCACAGATATAAGGGATGGATCATGCTGGCAAGACAATCTCTGTCGACTAAGCCTATCGGATAGCCACTTCCATGTCATTTCACGGAAATTTCAACAACTGAATCTTACAACATTCCGCTTCAAGCAGCTGCTCTGGATCTTAGTGGAATCATATGGACTCCTGGTACTCCCGAGTGTGGATCATCATTCACTAACTACTAGTGATACCTACGGAATTTCTTTATGAATCGAAATCTTTATGGAAGGCAACAAACACACACGCATGATGAATATATATTATATATATATATGTTCCACAAAGATCCACTGTGAGTCTCTCAGCCAATCAGCCAAGTGCCTCTGGTAACACCACGTTATTATTCAGCTTGAAGTCATCCTCAGGCGTCACCTGACGTGCGCCAGAACTCAACAATTTCATTGAGTTCTTGTGGGTGAGACCTCAAGAAATCCTACAAAAAATGAGTGAAACCACCACCTAGAAAAAGACCCTTTAAAATATGCACCTGACTGACCTTCTTCACCGGATGTTTCTTGAAGATCCAGTATCCCGCAGCAAGGGCGATGAGCATCCCAACACCTGGCATCATGACGAAAAACACCACCACAGAATGGTGATGTTCAATGGTGGTTAGCCAGCATTCTTGTTGAACACTTGAGGTCTGCTAAATAAAGATGTCTATTTCTGATCACTTCTGATCCTTTATTTCACATGATGGGGTGCATTTTGGGATGACGGATGGATATAGTTGAATGATGTTGAATGGGCATGATATGGCAACGAGCATACCACTGTCACGAAAAACCCAGCCTCCCACACCTGCTGCCCAATAAATGACCACCTGACAGCACATGCCCAAGATCTTTACCATACAGTAAATCAAACTGTTGTCAATCATAACCGGCGATAAACCCCTGTGCGGCCATGACCTTTTTCTCTTCCAAGAAAGGGGGTGACAGTCTTACTGCTCTTCAAAACAGGGGCCAGGTTTACTCTCATGGATCACTTCAAATAGAAAAATCAAGTAAAGTAATAACCAAAGGTGGATTTTCCAAGTGTTGCCAGGTTCTCTTTGATGATTTTGACGGCCATTTGACCAGTTGTTTCCCAGCGGTTTGCATCACCAAGGCACCCAAGCATCGAGGCCCTGTAAGGCTGCAACATCTGGGAGTGGTGGAGGTGGTAAGCAGCATCCACACAGGATGAATCGATCGTCCTGGTCAACGATGGCTGTCTCTTCCCTGGAAAAATCCTGTGCTCAGGGAATATGATTTACAGGGTAGACACCCTTTGCCACTTTCTCTTGTCTATGGGTGATATAGCATGGTTAACAATGGGGGCAATCTCTAGAACCATGCCCACATGGGATGCCAAAAATTGAAGCATTTAACATTCCGGAACTATCTGGTGGCCACGGAAACATAGCAACGCTTCCCGACCCCAATGGATGGGAGGATGCTTGAACACAGAAGTCGGGTACCCGAACCTCCGAGAAGTTGTAGCCGGAACCAACTTCGCTCACCTGCATGTTTCACCAAAACACAAGGGGAGTCGGGTGACATATAGAAACAAAAACAGCTTGGATCCAAAGTATATCCTGAAAAAAACATGTCCAAAAAAAACGGGAACACAAATCTTTTAAGAAACAAACAAACAACCTTTAACAAACAGAAACGTCAGAAATTCCATAGGCACCATGGTCCCAATGGTCCAGGTCCAAGGCGCATTGTCTATGCCCGGAAGGCGTGGCTGACGAATGAGATTCACGGCAAGGACGGAGGTCTTAGGGGGGGCGAAATGGGTGGGGTTGGTTGGGTTGGCTGGTTGGGTTGGCTGGTTGGGTTGGTTGGTTGGGTTGGGTTGGTTGGGGTTGGTTGGGTTGGTTGGTTATCTGGACAAAAAATGAAAAAAGATCATGAACTACACTCCCAGCTTGATTTACACCCATCGAACTTTTAAGCAAAATAGACATGTGGGGAAAGGAAATGCCTTTTCCCTTCTGGGACATTGATTTCTGCACATTGGTTTACGGGTTAATTATAAGAAACACATTGGCGTGACCTTTGGGACTGCGAAATTGCTTCAACAGTCCAGTCAAAACACAAATGTCTGCGACTCAAGATTGGCGACCATACAGGTATAGTTTACTTACAATGAAGCAGTTCCAACTGACTTCGATGATCCCAAACTTGGAGCTATCCCCACAACAATGGAGAACCAAACTCATCAACACCAATACATTCAATACAGGCCAGCTTGGGGATTTAGTCGTACCATCTAACTTAACCCTGACAATCCTGGAATCATGACTCTGTCTTCAAAATAACAAATCATGATGCTGAGGCTGAAAGTGTTGCTTTCCTTCCATTGCTTTGAGCTGCAGGTCATATCATGTCAAGGCATCCCAATGATTTTGGAAGTTCCTACTGGCCTCTCAGGATATATCACCCATTTCAGTTGATGACTATGTTGAAAGGCGCAAAAGGATTTTCCAAGAACTGGTGGAGGATGTCCCTCACGTTGAGAAAAAACCTTTGGGAATGATATGTTCCAAAGGACAGTCGGACCGCCGTTTCATGCTACAAAATGGGGCCCAAGGTCTCCTTAGAATAGATGTGTATAGAAATAATATGAAATAATATTAAAAAGATAGTTTGTTGTAGGAAACCAACAAATCTCAGGGCAAGGCCTGTTACACACCCATATGATCCCATATGCACAACATGATTGGAATCTGGGCGCCCCTCAATTTTTTTCCAAGCCAAGATTCTATACCATTTTTACCTAAGTTCGGTCGCGATCGTCGCCGTAAAAAGGAAGCTACCCAGCCCATCTATCTATCCACCTATCCAGCCATCTTTCTACTGTATGTATCCAACAGCATTGATGTATCTTTCTACCCATGTTTTTAAATAAGCACCAGTAATGACTATGTAAAAAGCTGTCTATCTACGAATCTACTATCTCAATCTCACCTCCATTCAACAATGAAAATCCTGAAAAACAACGACGAAAACCCGCAGTTTCAGTGTTTCGAGTTGACCTGCAAAACAAGAATAGGTTCTACACCTTGGAAGTACTAAATCCACAAAAATTAGCACACTTTCAGAAGTGCCTCGAAATATCATCTGAAAGCCACCTTTCTAGGCAAGTTCTAATTTGCTGTTCTTCTTGTCTTGATTTCTTGCAGTACATGGTGTTCAACAAAAGATAGATGCAAACAACCAAAAAACAAACCGAGCCAAACCAAACTAAAACAACGGACAAACACACATACAATCAAACAATCAAACAATCAAACAATCAAACAATCAAACAATCAAACAATCAAACAATCAATCAATCAATCAATCAATCAACGAATCAACCAGAATCAAACAAACTGATTGATTGACTGACTGAGTGACGAACTAACTAACTCACTCATTCGCCAAACCGACATCTTGGATAGCTTAGTAACAAAGTACAGCAATTACTAACTAGCCACTTATCCAAACTAACTTGTCTAGCTGACTGACTTAAATATATCGAACATACAATTACCAAAACCAACAATAACGCTTTTGTTTTCTCATCCTGCGAGTCTTACACATCTCATCCAAACTCAAAAAAAATGCAGACATTGATCATCATCTTCATCCAACTCATGGTCCCCCCCCAAAAAGGATCCCAACAATCCCATCCCAGTGGCATTCGAAGACGGGCTCCCCCAGATATCCTTCACCACAAGATCCCGGCCCCGCGCGACGTTGGTCGTTGATGGCTGGATGGGCTAAGGTGGCCCCGTTGGAGGTCACCTCTCCGGCACGACCTCTGGGGAGATGCAATTACATAACATGACAAGCGTATTTTTTCATAGTATATATCATATCATGTTGACTTCTATATATATATATACTTGGCTTATATTATCAAAGTACTTGGCTTATATTATCAAAGTATATACTATACTTGGATAATTTCTTGCAGATTCAAGTGAGAGTTCAGTTGATGTAAGAGGTAGGGAAGTTTAAAATTTACCGGAATCAGATCTTGGAAAACCTCCTGTTGTTTGCTTTCCCAGTGAACCAATTCTGCTGGTTCAAGGTTAGGATAATGCTGTAGAACGTTCGACTGTTGCTCCTCTCAGCCCCACCAAAAATTACACCACAATACGCATTTGCTATCGTAGGGGTGTTGTGACAAACGACACGCTGATAGTAAAAGAGTTTTGCTCAACCTCCTTTGTCTGACATGGAATGACATCCGAAGCTGAGACACAGTTCATGTCTCCACAAATACCATCAAAAATACTCGTCTGAAAATCCTGCATCAGATGGAGTTGTGGCGGCAGGAATGAATGAAAAGGTTACTGTAGTGCTTTCTCTCCCTGCGCAAGGATTGATCTGCAGTGATGTGCTCATGAATTTCCATGATCTCATGGTCTTTCTGAATCTTCTGCGATGTGACCATGATATTCTTTCAAACCAACAATTTGAGTATCAGCCGCGTCAAGTTTTCCTCAAATGCAGGATCGTAGGCATTGTAATTACAAACGAGTAGAATATAGCAACCATCAGAACGACCACCATTACCACGACCACAACCATCATCACCATCATCACCATCACCATCATCACAATCATCACCAGCACCATCATCACCAGCACCATCACCATCACCATCACCATCATCATCATCATCATCATCATCATCACCAACAACAACAACAACAACATCATCATCATCATCATCATCATCATCACCAACAACATCATCATCACCATCACCACCATCATCATCATCAACAACATCATCATCATCACCATCATCATCACCATCATCATCATGATCATCACCATCATCATCACCATCATCATCAAGTAGACAAAGCCGCCAAACCTATCCAGTCGCCCCTGCCACTCTAAAACCACCAACTGTCCTGGCATCGCAAGCCCAAGGTGCCAGCGAGATTGTCAGGGCATGCCACCGAGGAAGTTTGTAAATGTTCAATATACGGCGTGGAGATGTTTGATCCATCGGCAGACCTGAACATGGCATGGTCATCGTCACCACCACAACAACAACAGCCTGGCAGTTGCACTGTTTCACCATTTCACCCATTCACCCACACATCACCGCAGCAGGACAAGTTACGCAGTGAACTGTGGAGGACAGTGTCTTTCACAAGTTTGACTTGTTGATACCACCGTAACTACCTCAGGAGATGGTGAAGGATGGATGGTGCTTCACCATCCATTGGAAATTGGAAAAAAAAGATCCCCCATCTTCAATGTGAGATCAAGGTGAACTTCCATAACTGCTTGTTTTGTTGGGGGCTTCCTCAGCATCCTTGAGGCCACTCCTTCAACACACTCAGCGACTGAATGTTTAAGACCCAGCTTCAGTATTGTTGCAGTAGAGTTCCACTTGGCCAACACCATCCTGACCTGAAGCTGATCTTTGGAACACTAAGATTGGCTGCATAGGTGAGGCCATGTTCAACCCTTACTGGAGAGTGTATTACATGTCTGGCTGTTGTGGAAATAAAATACAGAATGTTCTCTGCTCTCGACACTGGCACATTAGAAAATCCAGTGCGGATATCCGCCGA
>DF244664.1:3238-19801 GCA_000507305.1 Breviolum minutum Mf 1.05b.01 | reverse complement strand
TTTAAACTAACAACAACAACAACAACAACAACAACAACAACAACAACAACAACAACAACAACAACAACAACAACAACAACAACAACAACAACAACAACAACAACAACAACAACAACAACAACAACAACAACAACAACAACAACAACAACCACAACCACAAGGGCAAACATTTAAACTCCCTAAAATCAATATAAAACCTGTGAAAAAGGCCAGTTCAAAAGAGAAACTTTAGTGTTCTTGTTTTTTCGTGGTGTTGTCAGCTGTATCCACCCCAATCACTCGCAAAACTTCCCGGAACCCTCCACCACCTCAGACTGTCGGACAACAACTTCTCCAAATCTTTCAGACCTTTCGTGGTGAAAGGGGGGATTTGCAGTCCGCCCAGGATTCCAAGTGACTTAAATAAAAGGTTTAGGTTTCCCTACCAAAAACAATATAATAGTCCTGCTGGTAACCGGCCTGGGGGTGGGGTAGTAGATCCTGAAAACGAATGGCAGTTGAATCTGAGATGTTCACCCTGAAATCGCCGTTTTTTGGTGTTCAGAAATGTCACCCTCCAAGGAACTAACACATCCACACCCGGGGAAAAAGAAACATCATCTTCAATTGAGGGCCTTGGGGGAGGGGAAATGTTAGGTGTTAGAGATTGTTTGCTGCGAACAAAAATCAGATTTTTTTAAACTATCCATCACGCCAGAATCTCCTTGAAAAACCCATGGAAACTGTAGTACTTTGATATCATAACTGACCTCTTCTGGTCTCCTCATTCTCGGCCTACACTTAACTTAAAGCCGGTCGAGTGAGCAGTGGCCCTTTTTTCTAACAAAGGTGCCTTCTTCTTCATGCCCTGAGGACAAGAGTGAACGCAGTTGATGTAGAGCCTTAGTAAACACTTTGGGAGGCGAAAACTTTTCCAAAGTTACAATCGTCACTAAAGCATTTTTGGCATACCTTCCCTGAAACTAACTAACATTTTCGCACCTGAAAATGGATGGTTGGAATACGATCGTTGTTCAAGGCGAACAAAGATTAAGTAACCTGTACTTCCCACTGCTACTTGAAACAGAAATGGACCCTTTGAACAAGTTCGTGGGTGGTCAACCTAACATACCCCCCGAAACGAACTAAGGGTTTGATAGCCGGCCTTCTTGAGGGAAACCAATGGGTTTTCGACCGGCCAGTTTTTTCTACATCTGTGATATTCCGCAGCTTCCCTAGCGCAAGAGATCAAAGAATCTCCGGGAAAAGTCCGCAATATAGCCTGGTATACCAGGGGAAGATGTGGAAAAAAAAAATCGGTCTTTTAACTGAGGCACTCATTTTCTGAAAATGTCTTTTGCACATTGCAAAACCTGCTTGGATCATTGAAATTCAAGCTATGCATACTAAAAACAACCGAATATAAAAGTGAGTTGAAGTATGGATATACAACCCATCTTGGCAAGAAAAACCACGTTGAAGTGAAATATGTTAGGTTTACAGTAAGGGCTTGCAAAGAGGAAAAAGAATTGAATCCAATCTTAACAAAGCAGTACAGTTAACTTCCCACCCACTGTACTTAACAAAGCAATCAACAAAAATTATCAAAAAGCCTATAATAACTCCATTAATCGCTGCCCAAAGAGTCTATCTTTTTATACACTTCTTTGGAAGACAACGGGACTTTTTTCACGAAAGCATCGAGCCCACTGCGATCGAGATACCTTCATCTCTTCATTATACACCTCCTGGAGAATTCAGTTGAAGAGCTTATATTATGCTCATCGGAACGGGGGATAGGGCCGTTCACCACACGCTCCCTATTATGCAGGTTTGATCGATACCCCGATACTCCAAATCACAGCTGGAGAGATTCATAGTCATAGTGGTGTTTTTGAACAAAAAAACACAATGTCATAAATCCAAACCCAAAGTCTTCCCATCATGATACTGTTGATGGAAGAAATCCTGCACCAGTTGATACGGAGAATATCCCATCTTTCATACGGTTTCATAGATGGCAGGTGGTTAGCCGGATTTCTTCCAGCAACCGTATCTTCAACATGTTTTTTTTCGAGAAAATGTCTCCCCATCTTCACATGTTTGAATCATCACGATACATTCACCTTCAGAAATTTTGTGCCGAATGTGTTGCGCCTTTTTGATCTTCCAAACTTGGATCGAAATTAACCACAAGATGTGTGTTTCCCCAATTCCTTTTGTTTTTGTCGCGCGAATGACACAAGGGAAACCTCCTTTTGTGGGTTTTTTGAGGTCACTTCAACAGGATGATTTTTCCTGAGGAAATCTCAGAGTGATTCCACCGAAATCATGCAGGTTTGAGAGTCCTTGGTTCTGGGGGTTGGAAGACACCTACGTAAGGAAAATGAGGCTCCCGGTTACCCCCCCCCCCTTTGGTGAGCAAATCATTCATGAGTTACATTCCAAAACCAAATCCTGACTACTTTGATCTCCAGACCCTTCAAGAATCAAACATGGAAAGTCCCACCACTTTTCCTGATAAATACAACAAATTGGTGATCAATCTTTGACCTTTTCTGTGTTAGGTGAACAATCAAAAATGTAACCAACATCTTTTTTCAGGATATGAGTACGCTTCTTTTTCCTGGAAAATGGTAGCTTTGAGATACAAACCATTCTTCTGGCTAAATTCTACCAATTGATGGAAACCCCCCCCCCCCAATGCACCCCCCCAAAGAAACAAGGTTGAGGGATCATCAACAACCATCATCTCCTAATAACGCTTTATTAAGGCCTTATTTCTTGGGTGGGGTGGCATCGGGGGAGTGGTATCCTTAGGTTTCCATGATATCATTTCACCACCCGAGATTCTTGTTAAAACTAGTCCAAGAATTCCCTGTTTTTCTTCACTACCTTTTAGCTTTGGACATCCAAATTCCAAAATCACATGAAGGACCTTTAAAAAAGAAAGGAACAAGGAATGAGTTCCTTCACTAACCTCCCAAAAAATCTGTCTAAAAAACCACAAGCACAATACAAGATGTGAAGACCAACCCAGGTTGCCGGTTGAAAACCAACCCAGGCTTTACAGAAAACCACAACCACAAAGCCAAGTTGGTAGATGTTTTTGGAACTCTCCCAACCGACCCGAAATGAAGTTTGCCGAAAAATCTCCTGTTGCAATGCCTCTTTCAAGGCCGTTGAAGCCACTTCTGGACTCAAGTTTCTCGCCTTTCAACGGTCATTGAGGTCATGAAAGCCCATCAACTCCCCTTCCCTTCCTTTACTTCTATTTAGAGGTCTAAGGCCATTTTGAAGAAGGGCTTAAACTGAATTAGGTCAGGTTTTTTGCTAACTCCAAATTCAGGTTTTTGCTATTGATATGGTTGTTTTTCACGAAAAAAATCGGTTGAAGTCCCTTCAAGTCATCCAAAAAATGTTTGACTTAGGACTTAGGTAGATCATTAGATCTATATCAGAATGATCAAAAAAAATCGTTGGATTTTCTTTTTTAAGATGGATCTTTGGGCGGAAAATTCTGGTTCCTTTCCCAACTTTGAACCACCCAAGTGATTTTGGGGGCCCCAGAAAATACATCTTAGAGTTTATGATATCAACATATGTAAAACTACTTTTGAGCATTGGTGGTTCCCTGATGTTACTTACCCTGGGTGCAACTTGTTTAATCGACAATTATATGCTTTTATCTCTAATCTTAGCAAGTCTCTTTGTTTCCTGACGTGTTCCTTCCCAAATAAAATTCCCCAAGCAAATCTGCATCATATTTCAGGTGTAAACACCTGACCACCTGTGGCAGCTTTGCCGCAAGACCAACCCCTACAGCTCCTACATGCCCTCAACTGTTGGTTTGCATTGGTGCTTGGAGGGTCATCCCAGATAGTGAGTGGTTATTAACCCCTCATTCATAGCCGATTTAGGCCATTTGGAAAGGGAACAACCCTGCTGGCTTGTGAGGCTTGTAAACCATGGTCATTAACCACTTAGTAACAGGAATGATGTGGTCAACAGGTCGTGTCTTTGGATTCCGAAAGGATTCCTTTATGAATTGGGATTCTTAAGGCTACTCCGATTCGAAGGGACCCAAACCAACACTTTTTCCCGTGAGTTGGTGCCGTCTTTATTGAAAAAAAAAATCGTGAACCCACCAGAACAACGATCTCCCATCAAAATTCAGGACCTGTCTATTATCTGTATCATACGTGCCAAGGCACATATATAATTCCTTCTATAAGGGACAAACTCATCCCACCTTTCCTGTCTATTCGGTTCATGAGTTTATCCCCGCTGGCACATGCACCCTCCTTTCCTTCAACCCCGCCTGAGTTTGAGGCGTCAAATGGGGTGAAACGGACATCTCCTTAGCAGTGGAGACTGCGCTGGTTCCAAGGACGGACGACCTGCACGAGGGGGTAAAACTTGGTATATATATATATATATAACTTCCTTGTGTTGTGTGAAAACGGTCATACTGTACACCACCAAAGTTGAACCTACCAAAGAAAAAAAACGTCTCAAGTCTTCTTCGAAACTCCCAGGCTTGGTGTTGTTTTTTTTCATACTAAACCCTGGAAGATTAACGGCTGGAACCTACCAATCAACCATTTAGAAAGGAAAATGATCTGAACCCAAACCTCCATGACTATGTTCCATGTTAATCTTCAGGGTTTGCCATAATCACCTGAAACAACCCTAAAATTTGGAGAAACCCTGTATCACCAAGGGATTTGCTACCTGTCATTTTTTAGGGTTGATTTTCCCATGTAACAAGGTCCTTATGGTGGACCCCGATCTTCCAGGGTATAAACCCCCCTTACATCTGGAACAGAGCCACCCCATTTTCCCGCCCAAGACACCGAAAGCTCCGTCCAGCGCAGGCGTTCCAGGTGCGCGCAGAACTGCGTCACGTCCTCGCGGAAGCAGCTGGGACGTAAGCAGTCCAAAACCTCGGCAAAAGCGGTGGGTTGGCAGCTTGGAGTTGCCTGGAACCTGAAAAAAAAAAACGGTTGTTTCAATTGGATGATGATTCCAAATCCTTTATATACATGGGAAATGCATGGAAATCACCATTTCCATCCATTAAAAAAAAGCGGTTGTTTGGAGTTCCAGGTGGGGATGTTTTTGTATTCTGGTTCCTCAACCTTCACCTTTTCAAAAAGAGAGATAGGTGTAAAACTGAAAAGGAACAGGACTTTTGTAGTACATATCTAGCAATTGGGTTTCAATCCACCTTGGAAAATATGCTCTGAAGTGGGAATCTTCCCCTATTTTCGGAGTGAAAATAGAAATGCTTGAAAACACCACCAAGTTATTTAATGGGTTATGTCTAATACAATGTGAATATCCAACATAACCAATTGCATATTGATCATTTTCAAGTGCAGATAATATTACATCATCATCTTCTGATCCACGTATACTGATTCATTCCCTAAGAATCCTACCACCCCTCCCGAAAATTCCGTAGGATTTCATGGCCTCAATCGTTTATCTTCAGGATAGGGTTTTTTGTTAGGGAGTCTTTCCCGGATTCTTAGGACACACCGGAATTGGATCCTTAGGGATTAGTGTATATATATATATATTATATAAACAGAATTCACCTGACTGGTTGGTTCCGAACGATTCATGACTCAAAAAATGTTTTTTTTTCAGACTTCGAGGCAAATCCCTAAGTGAAGAAAAAACCTGTTTTTCATACAGGATTCTTGGGATTTGGGTTCCCAACCCACCAACCTTAACCAACAAATATACCTATGGGTGTTTCCAAAAATAGGGGTACCCCAAAATGGATGGTTTAGAATGGAAAACCCTGTTAAATATGGATGATTTGGGGGTACCACTACTTTCCGAAACATCCATATAGTACGAAATCTGAAAATTTTCCCCTTGGAAAAGGAGAAACATGGACGACCCACACCACCAACGTTGTTGGCTTCAAAATGTGTATTTTCGTGGGTGTATGCCATCGACTCCATCATTTGTTAAACCACTCCAATCTGTTGGTTTGGGGAGGTGTTTATACTTTCCAACTGGAAGAAATGAACCCTTGTGACATTCATAGGAATCCTTATATATAACTCAACCAACCGGGGTGAACTGATGACTGCTCAAATGGAATATTTCATATGTATGTATATATATATATATGTGACTGTGTATGTTGTGCAAAAAATAATATATTATATATATATATATATCTATATATGTTATATAATATATATATATATATACATCTTGAACCCCTCCCCAAAACCTCGCCAAATTCCACGTCCACGATACCACTGCTGCCAGATCTTGCCGCTGAATCACCTCCAGTCCTGCTTAGATGATTTGGTATCTCACGGAGGGTTTTAGGAAATTCACCCACAAAAAAAAACAAAAACGGGTTTGGGGGATGATTTGTTGGGATGATTTTGCTTTATTCTGGGGATTATGACTGGATTATGTTTATACAGTACATTTGGGGGATGGGATGATTTGATTTATTTTTGGATGATTACAACTCAAATTAACTCGCAGGTTCGCCCCCTGGTAAATGGTGGTTGGGAGACAAGCCTTTACCTTTGGAACGCAATTTTTTGTGGTCAAACTGCTTAAGGTTTTGCTTCTTTGGCAGTTTTCCCACAAAAGTTCTTCCAAACATCTTCCCTCAAGATGGCACTGTAGTGGAAGCAAACAAAAATTATCTGAGCCACGAAAAAAAACTCTTACTTTCCCTTGAATCTTGGTTGTTTAATAGGGATCCTTATTTCACGGTAAATGAAATAATCCCCACATCACTAGGTAGTTCTTACTTCTGCATCCCCTAATATACCCTTGTAAAAAAAAAACAGGGGACCTTTTTTTCATCGCTGCGCACCTGAAAAAATGAAAATCCTGAGCTTTTCATGGCTGAAGTTTCATAACTCTTCACTTGATCCCATCGATCCCAAGCATGGAGATCATGGTTGGGAAATCGAGTTTTTGGGGTGGAAAAAAGTGAATCAAACTGGAACTGCTTTAAAGAAAAACACCTGGAAAAATTCCCTCCAGGGAACTATATAACATATCCCACCAAACGGGAAAAGGAAAATCATCGACTGAAAAGTGCATTTCGAGGGGACATGTTCCCAGGAGGGTAGTAATTGATGATCCTTCAAACTCCGAGCGTTTGGGTGTATATGTTAGAATGCTCCCCTTCCCAGCGAAAAGGCGATTACACAAAAAACATGAAGTTTGTTGGCAAACATCCTTACTTCAATCCTGGGACCAAAATCACGGTTCAGCAAGGGGCCCTGTAAGCTAGAAGTTGTAAAAAAACAAAATCCAGTATACCCTACTTGACCCCAAAATAAATCCGCACCCAACAGGTAAAAAGCTCAGTACTATATCAAACAAGATTGTGAACAACCAGGGCATTCGCAAATTGGACATCATGGACACAAAAGGACGTCTTTTAAAGGACTCTTGGGCTTTCACAGTCTGGCTTGTGTTTGACACGTGTCCATGTCCACATTTTCAATGAAAGTGTCTTCAACAGGAAACGAATTGAGTAAATCGATCAACATTAAAAAAAAGAAACTTGTAAGAAAAAAACATGGATATGTCTTATGTTTCCTTTTCCTATTGAACCTGTTTTATCCTTTTTTCACTTGAACACCCCTTATTAGTAGGACAAAATATCATTCCATTCCATATTGCCATATTCATCCATGAACCTCACCTCGCCTGCGGACCAACTAAAGAGCTTGGAACCAAGAGCTAGCAAGACCTGCAGTGCCAAGACATAATTAAATAATGGGATTCTCAAGGGGATGGTGATTCCCCCCTATTCTTCCCTAAGGTTTCCTAAGGTTCCCAAATCGTCCCTAGGGAATTCTCAGGGTGCCCAGCCGAAGCATCAAAGCCATCAAATCACAGCGATTTGCATTAAGTCTCGCGGTGTTTTGTTTATCGAATGTCAGTTTGTGAAACACAGAAACAGCCCTTTGGACCACCCCAAAACCATGAAAAATACAGGTTTGTAAACCCCCAACATATGGGACATAACCCCTAAAAAAGAAGGAAACGTGGGTTCTTTCATGGTACTTGATGCTTTTCTGAATTTGTCATGTTTTTTCGAAACTATGTTTCTACAGTTCAAATGGACCCAAAATGTTCACTTCTACTATAGCTTCTCATCGGGGCAACAAAAAAAATAACTCCAGGTTTTGGCTCAGAAATACCGAATCCGGCACGCCTGACCCCCAGCATCAAAAGGCATCCCAAAGAATGCTTTCCAATGTGGAAACGATAAAAGTTAGGCAGGCCCCAACACATAGCCATTCAGCTGGCGAAATTCTGGTGCTCCCCCCCATGAACCATAGGTTGGATACCCCAAACCTTGTGACAAACCAAAGGTTTCAGGTTTTCCCCACTCAATGATCCAACTATATATATATATACAATTGTTTTCCCAAAAATCCACCACCCCGCAAAAAAAAACAATGTGTTTTTCTGTTCTTCAAATTGCGGGCTAATTCGAATAGTGCAAGGTTTCATTTTTTTTGAAGTTACATTAGAATTCCAGTATACTTCGGTTCCATTGCAAGCAAATCAACTTTTAGCAGGGGAATTCAGCAAAACACATTCTTGGGTTTTATTTCGGGCATCCAAAAAAAAATCCCCGAAATGTGCCGGGAATGGGACTGGAGTCATTTATAATAAAGATTTGTAAAAATTTAATGGTAAACTAGTAGGGATCATTATTCCAATCCCTCGGAGGATATGGGAAAAAACATGTCTTAACTTATGGTTCTTTGAACATACCCATTGGACAAAAAAATACAACCAGTGTTCAAATGGGAAAAAAAATCCCTAAATGTTCCTTTGGGTGAATAAAGTTCCAAAAAAAATTGTTGAATAATTTCACCAACTACTATTTAGCAGCCCATTTGCTACCCACACTCATCCACACTGAAAAACTCCGATGTTTGAAACAAAAAAACGGCAACAAAAAATTGGCACCTCGGCGAACTGAATCTCTCGACGCAACAAATCAGAGCAAAAGTTGCAGCCATCCTACCATAGGCGCTCGGGGCACGAGGCGGTCGTTGTGGATAAATTGAGTTTGGCCAGCCAGTTTTGATGAGAACGACGAATTTGTTTTGGACGAAAAAATTTTTGCGTAGTTGTAAATGTTGTTTGTGCGAAGCCAATAAAAAGGGGGGGCTCACAGTGAAACTAGTGGTTTTTTCTCATGTCACGACCATCTTTCAATAATGTGGTTCCAAAGAATCTACTGCAACTTTCATCAAACACAGACAAATGTTCACTTGACAACAAAAAGTCACCAACAAAAAAGAAAATCTTCCCAGCTCAATACCAAAGCCCTCTTAAAAGCAACTATAAAAAAAGTCCCATGGATCCTGTGGGGACAGAAAAACATCAGAATTGTCACAGGCACCAATATCCGGAGCCGAGACGCCAAAAGAAGTATCTGTGTCTGCCCGAGTACTGAGGAGGGTCATCATAGGTCTTATTTTGACACTGATGCATGTGCCCAAAGTGTTGTTCAACTTTATTGCAATATATAATATATAAGTATATATATCATATTATATATATAAATATGATGAGCTGGTGTTCAATTTTGTTGAGGTAAAAATGACAATCCAAACTACCACCAAACCCTGCACCCAAATCAATCACCTCACCTCTTCTGGTCGATCGCGTTGCTCTGCCAGCAGGCGGACTGCACGTGGGTCCGGGGGCAGCAGCACGGGCAAGTCCATCCGCGCCTTAGGGGTACAAGGAAGTTACTTGGTGGGTACGAGGTGGGCACCTACCAGTTATAACCGGGGTGAACTAACTCCTATTAGTAGGGTTATAACTTGTAACCACGGGAACACCTATTTATTTTCAGCCATTTATAGGGGTAAGTCCATTTATAACGATCGTAGGGGCCCACCTTGAATGGGGGGAATGAGTATTGAAGGAGCGATCCTTCCCTAACTATCCTGACCCCTCAAAAGCCTGGCTCTTTCGAGGACCTAAACACCCCAAACCGTCATACAGCTTCAAAACCTTCCATGGCAGGGTCCTTGAGGATCCTTAGACTTCAACGTTCTCCAACCAAAAACCATCAGTTTTTACACTAGTTGGGGTGGTTGAACCACCCATCTGAAAAAAATATGCTCGTCAAATTGGAAATCTTCCCCAATTTTCGAGGTGAAAATAATTTTAAAAAAAATGGATACCACCACCTAGTGATGAGTTTTTGAAGTTTAGAAAATCCCTAAAATCATATGCAACTGGGGCTTCAGACTCTGGCTCTGGTCCAAGGCAAATTTTGTAAGGCGAAGCACAAGTCCTCCACGCCCTGCTCCTGACGGATGGGGTGGATGAAGTTGACCCCAAGTGGCCTTGGCCTCACAAGTCTTTAGGGAAGAAAAAACCGTTGAAAAATGCCGTTCTTTGGAGCTTACCCCCTAGGGGAAGGAGTCCATCATCCCCAGCTTGGGAAAAGGAAAAGCATCTTCAAAGTTAGTTCCTATTGGGGGTGGGATATTTGTTAGTTCCCCATAGAGGGTAGTCGAACTGACTATCTTCAGATCCAGTCTCTTCCCAGAAGTTAACGAATCCAAGTATCCAAGTGTTTTTTGTATATCAAGATACCAATGTAAAGTACCAGGGCCCCCCAAACCTACATTTCTAGAGGTTTTTGTGGTAAATAACCTGGTTTTCATAGTGGCCACAAAACTTGTATCTTTCATGCTTTGGGGGAGAACCATCTCAACTGGAAAATCAGCCGCCGCCTATTTAAAAAGACTAGCCAGTTGATTCAAATTGACGTTTTCATCCCCTCGTTGGAGGTCACTTAACCATACTTAACCTCTGAGTTCGGGTCACGTGAATTCACCATCCCAAAACGGTCACAAAGAATTGCCAGGAGAGGGTGGTTCAACTTCACTCCAAAAAGTCCTTGCTTTAAAAAAAAAACGCAAAAAAAAAAAGCAATTGAGCCAGGAAAAAAAACGGAGACCCTTACTGTCCATCATGCTGGTTGTTTAATTCCGGGATCCTCACAATGTCCTATTATAGTCCCTATATAGCTGGGAAGTATAATCCCATATATACCCGAAACAACCAAGGTTTTTTCATTGCTCAATTAATTAACAAACAACAGCTGCTGAAATCTGCTCAAAGCCCAAAAATTCCAACATTAATAGGGAAAGTGGTGGGAAAACCCTTGGGATGGAGGGCCCCTAGCTGTTTAACCCTTTCAAGGAGCCCTTTAAAAAGGAATATACTCAACAATTACCCACGGGATATAAGGTGTATATCGGGTTGATTCTTAAGGGGCCCCCGTCCCAAGGGTACCAGCATTTTCCCCATAACAACCAGCCCCCAACGAATACCCCAACGCCATGGCAGCGGAGATGGAACCTGTATGCTACCACAAGTGCTCCAAATCACTTCTGCCAAATCGCGACGTTGCAAACGATTCAGACCTGGAAAAAAACGTAGGTGGTCGTTTTTTGGCTCCGTGAAAAAAAAAACGATTCGATCCCCAATTTCCAGCAAGTTTCAATCGTCCGATTTTTTCCGCTTCAGAAATCGTCCCCAGCTCTGAGTTGAAAGTTTCCATTTGATACCCTCCATGAAACTAACATATCCCCTGACAATGGATGATTGGAAGACGGCCTATTTTCAGGGGGCGAAAATGTTTCAGGGAGTGTAATGTCCAAATCTGATGGAACAAAATGAGGTGTTTTTTTGGCATCACCCTCACCTACTGATCATCTCCAAAAAGGAGTTCTTTCTTTCCCAAAACGACATAAAGATGACACCAACTTACCTGACATACCTACTGCAAAAAAAACGTTTAGGGGCGCGAAAAAATGAGGAGCGCATATTGGATTGGCCGTTTTTTTTTCGGGTGTTTTTCTGCCCCCGAAAAAATCATGCCCTAAGAATCATCCGGGACCTTCCAAAAAAAGAGGGGGTTGACTCTGCTTCTTGCAAGATTCTTTTGGATTCTCATTGGCCACCAGTTTCGAGATCCGATGATTCTTAGGATGGTGATATTGACTTAAGAAGCAAATTGTGTTTCGCGTGATTCCCTTCCTTCATTGGTTTTGTTGAGGTCGGGTAGGTATTTTTGTTCACCCATCTGTTTCGTTTGTAGGGTCCAAAACTACGGGCCGTACGGAAAAAAAATAGATTCAACCCATCTGCTAAAAATCATGTATGAAAAGATTCAACCCACTTTTTGTAAGATACATGGAATTTCCATCACCCATCTGCTAGGTTGACACATGTATCTTCAAAAAATTATTCCCAGATGCCAGGCAGTCACCAGGATCATGAGGTGTTTAGGCTCTGAAATCCCTACCTTACGCATCCTTACACCCGAAAACGAAAACGAAAACTAAGATAACGAGCCAAAAATTCCATTGTTATTTTTACCTAGGAAAAATTTAATCACCTATATCATATATTATTTCTAATCGTTTTCTACATCTTCAAAACTTCATTCATAGTTGTTTTTCCAGCTAGTCATGTTTTTAGCTTTCCTGGCGTTTGTGTAGAAAACCCAACCCTTTACGAATCCCACAAGGGTGAAAATCCCCACGGCTCCTGCTGACCAATTGAAGCCACGTGTGCCCAAACCGGCGATACATTGACCTAACACCTGAGGAGAAATCCGGGTCCAACTCACCAGTTGAGGTTGGTTTTTTTCCCATCATTTACAAGGTTTTAATACAATATGAGGTTTTGTTGAATCCAATGAAGATGTAGCTCCTATTGAACATGGAGATTTTCTTTCCAATGTCATCGTAATTTTGAGGGGTGAGGGAGGAAGGACATTTTTTTGTTCATGTAGTAAATTATCCCTTTGTCATTACATCCAATCATTGACTTTTGCTGAAGCCCTCCATAAAACAAACATACTGATAGTCCCTAACAGTGGTTTGGCTTGTTTCTTTGGGGATTCGAATCAGGGTACCCCCTGAATGCAATCCCTTCATTAGGGGATCCTAAATATCCAAACCACCAACCCACACCAATGAACCGTTACCTGAGGAAATAAGATTGGAAAATCATAAAAGAGGAGAGATTTGTCAAATCATTTTTAGAGATAATATTGAAGAAACTAAACCAATGGCCACAATATCATTCCCATATTCTTCCCATCATTTGAAGGAGAAATGGAGTTATAATGATCACCGCTTTTCAAGACATGAGGAAATTCTAAGGGAAGAATCATACTGGTCGAGAAAAAACAAATGCTAGGACAACCAAAGAAGGTTGGTTTTGGTCCTACAGTTTTGGCGTTGATCTGCGGTGAATAGATCTGATCTCCGGAAAAATACCTCCCCCGGAAGTTTCATGAAGTCGACTTGGAGGTCCTTTTCCCCAGGAAGTTCCCATGCTGAAATCACCCCACAGGAAGGTCATCACCCTCCTCGTCCCAGTGGTCCCACGATCGGCTGACCTGTATTCTCAGAGGTCGAAGTGGCCGTACACAGCTGGGACATCGCCTTGAAGCTTTAAAAAAAACAGAAACAGAAACAGAAGACTTCAAGTACCCTTTCTGGAAAACCAAAACAGGATCTAAGATGGCAATGAAAAAAAAATAAAAGTATCTTTCAAACCAGGCAACACGAATCTTCATTCAATTCAATCCATTTGTTTGTACATTGAATTTTGCAGCTCATCATTGGTACATAATCTACAGCAATTCTGTGAGTATCACTTCAGCCATCTCCATCCATCTCCGAAGCTCATTCAAAAGCTTCAAATTTCAAAGTCGTACAAGTCATGACCATCCAAAATCCTATCAATTCATCCGAGTTTTTTGTTGGTGTAGGAAAAAAAAGCCAAGCCAGGCTGTGGGTTTTCGTCATTACACCCAAGTGATACAAAACACACCACCAACACAAAACCCAACGGAAAAATCGCACACCTCTGTGCCGTTGCACTGGGCACTTCGCGTGGAGCATCGATGGGCGAACGAGGTTTTGATCGTAACAAGCTGGAAACTTCACCTGAAGTTTTCAAAATTCCAGCCCGGTGAGTTTCGTGATGAAAAAACTCTTGGTGACGGTTCACATGATTTGGGTTGGTTAATAGGTATCCTTATTTCATGGTTTATGTTTCATAATCCCCACACAACTGGGTAGTACAATCCCCCATGACAGGGCTTTTTTCATTGCTCAGGTGAGTTTCGGTGGTGAGATGTCAGTTCTTTGTTGGAGAAATAGGGGGTTAGATTTACTCGGCCCCTGCAAGCTGAGCATTTTTCTGACCTGAAAAAGAGAAAAATGTGCGAAATGCTGCGAAGATGATTCATTTTTCGAGGTGATTGTATCGAAGATAGATGAAATTGAGAGATATACCCTCCCCCTGAAACATCCTGAAAATAACAAATCGCTCATGAAATCAATGGTTTGAAGATGAAAGAGTCATATACTTCCTGCCATCTGCTTGCCATACTTCGGAGTTTTTCTTCCAAACTTTCATCACAACTCTTGCCAAAAACATCCAAAATCCAGTTAGATTTGCTCCCCAAAAGCTGTGGACGAGACGGGGGAAAAACCTCTTGGAAGCTTCCAGAGACGCCCTGATCAGCTGATGATGGTACTCGACCGATGGTTCGTTCGAAATTCAGCGAGAAAACCCAAGGTTTTGGATGCTGCAAAAATGCTAAAACCCCTGTAAAAAATAGGATAAACTACCCTTCCCTCAACTGGTGAGTTGGGTTTACCGGAGTTCTGGTTGCCATCGGCAAACAGTGTCACGATTATATACCCCTAATTAAAAGAATCAAATGCATTCCTTTCAAGGTGAGTTTCATGTTCAAAACTCTTGGGCTGACATTCCTTGAAATACTGAGTGGTTTGTTTGGGACCCTTGATATTGGGCTTATGAAACAATCCCTACATAACTGGGGCGGACTATACAACCCAACCAACCACGCTTTTGGTCACCGCTCAAGTGAACCTGTGGGCAAATTTATGGGGCTGGTGGCCCCAAAAAACCACTTCAAGCAAAAATTTTACACATCCCAAATGGACTTTGAAAGGTTTCAAAAATCACACCACCAAATGCAGTGGTTTTTCATTCATGACATGATTGAACTTAATCCAAGTTTCTGTCCAGACATTGCAATTGATCTTTCAACTGCCAATCCATCAACCATTGCCCACGCTGAAACACAAAAACTGCCAGGTTGAACAAGTGAAGGACCAATCACTTGTGGCTTTGTTTTGGGTATGATTTAGGTCCTGCCCCAAACACTCTAACGGTGGATACTGAAGTTTACTAAAGGTTGGTCCGCATGATGATTTTTGTCCCAATTTTGCTGGATTTAGGCACGCCCCGAAATGTAATTTACATAAATATCTGTAATTTATTTCGATCCCACCATGCCGAAAACATCTTTATCCCACTCTTCTGGTTGTTTTCATAAAAAATAGAAAATGTGGAGTTAAGATAAGAAGCATCGTTTCTTCAGAAACGGTCCGCTGCAGGAATAAAACTCCTCAAAAGCCATAGGTTTGCGGCAGATTCATGACGTGTCAAAATTTTGTCTGCTTCACACTTGAAACAAAAACCAGAGCACAACCCCATCGTTTTTTTTCTCCAAGAGTCAAATTCCCTTTGCAGACTGTGTCGATCGTTGCAGACTGTGTCGATCGGGCTTACGGAAAGACCTAAAAAAACAAAGCAAAAACAACCCAACAACCAACCAAACAGACAATCGATGCACACAGAATGCAATATCTTTCTTACTAGTACTAGTGTTGGGCAACATGTACCGCCAAAGATATACATGGGGTTCGCTGAAGTTGGCGGAAAAAAGCGAAGATGTCCTTTTCCAGGTGAAAGAATTTAGAACAATAAACATATACATATACGTTTGGAAACAACAACGAATACAAATACGTATACATACACATGTACATGTACATACACATACACCAACACACTTACATATACATATACATATACATATACATATACAGATACATATACATATACATCTACATTTACATTTACATATACGTAAATCAAAACATATACATATACACATACATATACATATACATAAAGAAATATATATATATACATACACTTGAACATATACATATACATATACATAAACATAAACATAAACAAATACAAATACATAAACAAAGAAATATACATATACATTTACATATACATAAACATATACATAAACATATACATAGACATATTCACATACATAAACAAATGCAAATACATATACATATACATATCTGTATACATATACATAAACATTTACATATACATATTCATATTCATATTCATATTCAAATTCATTTTCATATACATATACATATGAATTTACAGATACAAATACATAAACATATACATATACAGATACAAATACATCAAAAACAAATACATATACATATACATATACATATGCATATACAGATACAAATACATATACATATACATAAACATATACATATACATATTCACATACATAAACAAATACATATACATATACATAAACATATACAAATACATTTACATATACATAAACATAAACATATACATATACAT
>DF244663.1:0-24601 GCA_000507305.1 Breviolum minutum Mf 1.05b.01 | reverse complement strand
TAGTACTGAAAGAGATAGCAAAGCTTTGAGCCTTGAAAACCAAACTTCTAGGCGCGCTCCCCCTTAGCGAGGGGTCGGCGGATAAATTATAAGACGCCTATAGACATCTCTATCTAAATGTCTAAACTATCAACTTCGCTGAATTTCACTGCATGACCTTTTGTCTCCCTCTCAGTATCGGATGGACCAAAGGACGAGTTAGAAAGGTGTATGATCCTTGGAAATCAACAAACGAAACATCTTCACCTTTCACCCAACCATATTCACAAAATTATTGTAATTAAACATAAATCAGCCTGGTTCCAAACATTTTGTTAATTTTCACCCCGATCCCTGGGGCAATGATCCAATTTGACGTTCGCATATGTTTCAGCTAGTTTTCTGGTGCATCATGTTGGTCCACTATCCTTTCCATGACTGAACCTCCTTATGAATTGTGGGGATTCTTCAAGATTCGACCACGTGCCACCCAGTCCGCAACGACCTGAATGGTTCGCGCCTGGTCGAAAGCTGAGCGTGCTGAGCAGTTTGCCCCCCCCGCCACTTGTCGCCGAAGCGGCGTTGAAGCGTTTGGCGGCAGCAGCCCACTTTGGAAAATCAGAGAAGTTGGGAGAATGTCGGAAAAAGAGTGGAAACTCAAGACAATGTAATAATGTATATCTATTGGCTATTGGCAAACAACTGTATGACTGTATATAGTGTTTATGCAGTGTTTGTTATTAGCTTACTCGTTTTAGGAAATAATCCGGCATTCGTTTTTGCTGTAGATGCGAATTGTTTTTCTATGTTTCGGTGGAATTTGTTTAAAACATGTTTCCCAATGATTGGATCAGATTGATTTATGTAAGTGTAACTTGGACGTGCTTAGAAAAAAACATGTTCCAATCAATCAGCCAAAAGATGACCCCATTCCAAAGTGATTTTTACTCTTCCCGGAATCTTCAGGATGTTTGGCAAGTTGAGGTAGCTGTCACCATGTCAACCGTTGGTAACCGAATTCCCAGCATCCATGGAGTCGACGGATTCTGGTGGACTGCTGCGCCAAGAAAACTAGAAATGTTTAAAGACTCGCCGCGGTATCAAACACCTTTCCAGGTCCTGCACTTGGCCTGGGGTGGTTACAATTCAAAGCTGGGATGGGGAAGGAAAAATCAGATTTGAAGCACCAAAGTGGAAGTGTAATCATTTTGAGGTGTGTTCAAGTAGCTTAGAAGCAGAAGAAAAAAAAACATTCGGAGTAACATGTGATGAATTCAGGTTTCCTAGAGTCCTACAGACCTCTATGACTTGTCAGTCATCTCCATCGCAGGGCTGGGGAGAGTGGGAATGCTGGCAACAAAGATGTGCAGGAGAGAACTGGTGCCTCCACCTTCTCCTCACCGAAGCTTTTTTAAAAAATCGATGGCCCAAGGATAGACCATGTGATGTTGAAGTAGATTTCACCTTTTGGAGATGCTGCTTTCCTGCTTTAAAGGATGTTTTTGTATGTTTTGTTGGGCCAAAACAAAGAGACATTGTTGATGTGTCCGTGATAGAGTATCTTTGAGTTGTTACAATTCATTGAGAGTTTCACCTGTATATAATTCGTATTTAAGATTATGATAGATTATAGGTTAGTATGCCATTGATCTAATATATGTACATATTCTGTGTGAGGTAAAGGAATCAGCCACATGGACAACAGATCCGTGTGATCCCACCATGCCTTGATTGTTTCGATTTGGGGCCACCGGCCCCCTCCGCCACACGTCGTGATCGACGAAGCGCGGGGGTGTTCAGCGATGTTCCAGCTGCACGCAGTGTGCGGATGCGTTCAAAAGGTGTGGAAAGACAAAAATTCAGATGGAAATTTGGCATTGCCAAATTTCAAGGCTAGAAGCAGCTTGATTCAATGTAGATTCTACTTCAAAATGTCTCAATGGCCGCTTCCAGTTGATTTGGCTTCCATGATTATTGCATGAATGATGGCATTCTTGAAGAGCTTCACTCCTTCTTCATTTTTCTACAGTACAAACGTGTCTTTCTAAAGATTCAGCCAACCCTCAGCATTCAATTTCTGCAAGATGGCTCAAAATTTTCCCTAAGTCTAAAAACCCAACCCCCGAAAAAGCCAAAAAATATGGCTTCCCATCCTAATAGTCACAGTCATTCGCATCCACGGGCGGAGGAACGAGTTGCTTTCAGTATTGACAGGTTGTTTTTTTTATTGTTGTAGCCCCTTCACAGACATCTTCATTGATCTTCGTTTTGGTGATTTTGACAAAACTTGGCAAAATCTGGAAGGATTTTCTTACAATGGAGAAAATCTCCAACAAAATCTCCTCAAATTTTGGTGTGTCGCCGCCACATTTTTCTGCTGTCGTCGCAGCCATGGTGTTTGAATCCTTGATGGGAAGCGCATGGGCGGTCATTTGGCTAGCAGGGGGAAATGAGCAAAACGACCAACACAACTAGGTGGTGGTTTCAAACATTTTTTACTTTCACCATGTTTCCCCCCGATCCCTGGGGAGATGAATGATCCCATTTGACGAGCATATTACATATGGGTGGTTCAACCACCACCTAGACAGTGTGGCACTTTGCAAGTTTCATCTTGTACTGTAAGTCTGCAAATTCTTTGTACAGTTTGCTCAGATGTGATGTCACAAGTCTCACCGGTTTTCAGATTTTGTTGTTTTTTTTCGCTGGATCTTTTACCTGTAAAGGAGTGGTTTGTTGGGGAGTCTGGAGCTGTTACAGGGAGACACTTGAGAGAGCCTTAGGCCTATGCCTACAACCAGGGTCGCTTCCAGTTCGATGCAGGTTCGGGTAAGGGATATTTTATCTAAAACGCTTGTTGTGGGTTGCGGATTTTGCAAGTTTGGGGACCCACTAAATCTATAATTAGTAAGGATTGTATGCAATCCAGAACTCACAGCAAGCCTTTCATGAGTCATAGCCATGCATCTGCCGCATGTACTTCTCTCTCATCTGTGCATCTCACTACTGCACTGCACCAACAGAAACTATCTGAAAAAAAACTTCGAGAAAACCCAAAAAACAATAAAACCAAAAAAACAATAAAACCAAAAAAAACAATAAAACCAAAAAAAACAATAAAACCAAAAAAAACAATAAAACCAAAAACCAAAGATTTGGCAACTAGTCCAGAGATCAGAGTAGTTCTGGAAACATNATGCGAGATCTAAAATGATGAAGAACTAAATGTATCATTGTTATCATTCAAACAACTGTATATCTGATTAAAGAGATCTTTAATTGAATAATGAAGCAATACGGTTTAAATTGATAAAAGTGGAGATGCAACTACCTAACGTATTTTAATTACAACATTTGAAAATGATTTAACCCAATCACGGTAAATGAAAGGATATTACTTTCATTTGATATATCTATATTCATTTACATTTTGGTGTAAAGGAAATTGAAGAAAAGACAAAACATGAAAATGATACGAAGGGTAAAAGATATGAATGAGAACTTAAATCCAAGTGACTCTCGACTTCAACAAAAACTGATTTTAATGAAATTACATTGATATCAAATGGAAGATATTAATACATTGGCTAAAAATGAAGTATTCGTAAATTGGTAACTAGTAGGTATAATTCCATACATATTATAAAATTATATATTTTCATCTTTTGCAGTATACAATTATTTATATAAATCCTTTGTCAATTTATTCTAATTGGTGTAATCCCGGTGACTTAAGATATTCAAATAAAAATTGAATTTATTTTCATCTGTATCTTATTTTTTTTGTATTGTTGCTTTGTATTGTTCATCATCATGTAAGTTTATCTTTTCTTTTGAAACATCCTACGTTTATTCTTCAATCATCTTTCAGATTAATCCTCCAAACCCTTGATTTTTTACAACCCACAACAAGCCCCTCTCTATTTTATATAGTCCATTTTTACACCTAGAATCCACTATGGCTCACGGCTCATGGGTATCTAATACTGAAGATGAGATGTATGAAGGGTTTTCAGTGGATATTGATTGATGATAGAATGTCGACTGTAAGATCCGAAAGAGCAAGGTAGAAGCAAGGCTCATCAGGAACGACAAAAACTAAGTCTTCACAATGATTGTTGGTGTACTAGTGCTGGAGCACTTTAGGGCATGTTACCATCAGGGTAGTGGGATTTGGACATCCAACAAGGTTGCTGTTTTTGTGACTGGCAGGTCAAAAGCAGACCTTTGCCCATCAGATGATCAATATGCGTATCCAGCAGTGGGGCCTTTTCCGTGAGGAGTGTATGATGGGCGGCCAGGTTTTCGAAAGAATATTCTTCAATGCTCAAAGAAGCTGAGGGTTTCAATTTCGAAGGCAAATCCTTTTAGAAGATCTGACATTCAGTGACATATATATATATATACATATATATACACATGTTTGCAAACAGATGAGATGAGTTGCTTTTTGCCAGAGCAGTGGAGTTTGATGCATCCTTGGCTCACCCAAGTGTCCATTGAGTGATATTTCTGTTTTGAAGTCTGCCAGGACATCCGCGATCTATTTAACCTCACTACTTCTCATATGAGTACCTACATGGTGGTGGGCACGTTATTCTTAGGTTTTAGCGTCAGCTTCATGTGGTCTGGCATCCAAAGTTTTCCAGAGAATCCTCCATGGCTGAAGTTGTTGTGGGTCAACTGCTTCATCTCAGCCATGTGTTATGGATTCTTAGTACCTGGGCTCAATGGTTGATGTGGTTGGTGTATAGGTTTGCTTGGATGCTGTCTTTATAAACTGGATTTACAGTCAAACAGTACTGTAGCCAGATTTGCAGATTGTAATAGAACTTACATATCAGATGATGTAATCATCAATATTATACCACCAAACAAATTTCTATATTTCAGATGAAGGATGCGTCCATGTTCAACTCCTGCTGACTTTTTGGTGGTCTTTTAGAACCCCCTGTTTCATGCTATGGCAGGTTTTTATTTTGATGAACATCACTTGTGATCAACAAACAAATCCAAGATTGCTCATCTCCATCATCTCCACATGATTGCCATTTTGAGGTCAAAGGACTTGGTCTAAGAGTCTCACCCTGTGGAAATCCCGTTTTGGCCCCCTGCCACCCTTCCACCTTGGAGGCTGTTTGGTTGGCCATGCATGGAGCCATCGCAGCCCAATCTGCAAGTGTACAGTTGCTCACTCGGGCGATTCGACCACCTTATCCTTCCGCATCGGAACTGAGAAGTGTGAAGCATGAACTTGCCCACTACGAATCATCAGGTGGGGATGGAAGTGAACCACCAAGGTAGCAGGGGGCATCATAAGATAGTGATGATATGTCAAAATGTCAAATGGTAAGGAGGATGTGTAGTAAATTGTCATATGCAATTTACAATTTTTATATATTTTCATCTGATACATATACGTATACATGTAAATACAATATCATATTAATATTCCCCAAACTGTTTGTTTACCCCCCATCCCTACTCCAGTATAGTCTCATTTGACACTCCACGGTTCCCATCCCTCGAATCGTCATTTTCCAGGCCCGTTCCGCTTTTTTACGCCGCCCAAGTTCGCGGGCGCTTCGGATGCTGCTGGAACAAGCGGATCAAGCGCTCCTCGAGAGGGACGTGATGTTGTGCAGGTCTCCTGGTGAAAAAACGAGTGAAAAGACAAGTTCTTCCAGCCCTCTGTCGAAACAGAGGCTGAAATTAGATCGAAAGTCACTATTTTTGTTGTATTTTTGTTGCAGAGCTGGCAAGAGTCAAGAAGGAACTGAATCAAAAGTCAATTCTTGACAGATGTTCAGGAGTGAGAAAGCAAATTCTGTTGGGGTTTTACACCTTGGCCCTGGCACCTAATCCAGGGATTCGATCGGCGTACTGAAAGCAATATACATTATGGAGCAAAATTGAGATAATAGACTACAGGTGATGTCTCCAGCTAATAAGAGAGCAGTATCAAATTGATTCTGTTGGCTATTGCTTACTATCATAATCTATCATACATGTCTATATATATGATCGGCCACCAAGGTTCCAAATAGTTCCCTGGGACCACGAAAAAACGTGTGTAGTTTGTCCACAGTTCAGGACTTTCAGCCACTTTCAACTTAGATTCCATGAAAGCATCAAGACATCTACAGAAATCTCAAATACCCTTTGATGCTATCCTTAAAAAACATGCACATCTACATCGGGAACCTGACCAAAGCGTTCAGGCCAGACATGTGCCAACTGAACCACCAATAGACTCATCCCCAGGAAAAGGTGACCTGGGAAGCTGTTACAGAGAAACATGGGGGTGTTGGATGCTGTTGGTGGTTCTGTGTTGTTGTTGTTGTTGTTGTTGTTGTTGTTGTTGTTGTTGTTGTTGTTGTTGGTCCGTGGTGGTGTTTTCTTTTGCATTTTGTTTGGGAGAAGGGAGTGTGGTGGAGATAGATGCATTTTTTGTGGATTCTGGGACGGTCCCAAGGTTTGTTGGAAAACCTGATATTTGCAAAGACTGGATAGATAGGCATTTGCATGCAAGCGTGTGAGTGGTTTGTTTCCATGCACACAAATATAGCAATATTGGAAAATCCAACTTCCTGGTAGGTTCATCAGTGAAATGGCCCGTAGCACAGATCGCTCATGATCATCACCACCACTATAGGACAACATCTTGTAGATGAACGAGGGCCTAGGCTTGCACCTGTGTTTTAATCAAGATATTTTGCCTGGAAAAAGTGAAACCGCATCATCTATATACACGAAATATCAGTGAATATTATACGTATAGATATACATGTATTAAATGTATTACTCTGTATATATATATATATAGATTTTTTGTCATTTTTTGTTTGTATAAATTGACCCAAAACAACCCACCAAAAAGACACCAGAAAGATTGTTTATTTTTCAAAAACTGCCAGGCCATACCTTTGATGGTCCTGCTTCGAAACATCCAAGTGGTCTCCCATCACCGTGGGAATTCGCTCCAGGGTTGTCTGCGGAGATGGGAATGCATCTCAGCTTGGATGGTGAGTTTCAATGCTATGCAGTTGCATGAAGTTGAGATCATATTGAGTTTTGTGACAAGATGAGTTTTGGTAACTCCAGGATCGAATTTTAAAACATTACATGTAGCAAAGTCGTATCAAAAAGGCAAGATGGCAACCTGAACAAAAATCACCAAATGGAAGTTTCCACAATACGTCTACCAATGGTTCCAATACTGAGTTTTCTCTGGCTGTGATGCATTCTGTTCCTTTTGGGTGGGATTCATCCAACCCCCAAGAAAGATAGACATGGTTTCCTCAGAAAACGATTGCACTGTTGGAAGAAGAGGTTTTATTTTAGACATGATCATTTTCAACTTCTCTAAATCTTGGGGGTGTAAGTGTGTGTGAACAGTACTGTATGAGGAAAGGCGTCTTGACCTAGAAACCAGAGGTTACTACCTTCACTGTGTTAACAGGAATTGGAGCTTTCTTTAGACACATTTTATGATTTGTGATTCTAAAATCCCAAGCTTTAAAAACAAAGATTATATTGACGGTGCCTCTTTCTTTGACGATGTGTGAGGAAGACTGACATGGTTAGTTGTGAAACGGCTTCATGGTTACATGTTTCTTGAAGGTGCCTAGAACTTCGTCACTATTGGTGGAAAAAAACGCTGAGATTTATTTGTTTCCACGCCAGGCATGTAAAGCTCTTTCAACAGTCCCTTGGGTTGCACAAATGGCTGGGTAAAGGAAACGAAAGCATCAGGGAAAGGAATGAACCCTTACATTACTGCGGATGGTTGTCGCTTGCTTGTTTCATCGTGTCAAATGAGGGAATGATACTGGAATTAGAACAAAAGTGCATCGCTGCGCTCAACATATCTCAAGATAATTTCTGGGCCACCACAGAAAACTGCTTGATGTTCATCACAACAAACTCCACACAGCAAACCTCGCAAAATTTCTCAGAGATTTAGACCGCACTTGGGATGTTCATCCGCCGAAATTCCTTCAATTCGAGTTGCAAGCAGAATCGTTTCAGGTTGCAGGCCACCTTCCTTCCCTTCGATGCTTATGCTCGAGTGTGTTTGATGGCAGGTGGGGAGATGCACAACTGGATGGTTTTTGTTGGACGTCAGCCTCACAGCAAAAGATAGTTTAGTAGGGGGAATCTTCCAGAAATGACCTACTAACCTACAGTAGTTGGGAAATTGGAGGTTAGTGAAATATTGTGCAGTTCTCACCTAGCTAATAAGACAACCATTGGCAACCACTGACAACCATGTTGGATAATCCATGAAATTCCCAAGTAAGTCTTGTACGTCCTGTATTGGGTCTAGGTTTTTTTACCTTTTTTGTTGTTGCCTTTTCTGTTCCTTTTCATCCTGCTTTTCCAGTGATGGAAAATCTCAAACAGAACTCGCACCCGGGCCTTTTGCAGGTGCGAGCAACTTGTTGACCGCCTTTTGCTATTTCTACATCGCTAACCAGAACTGGTCTCAAGATGGTTCAATCATAGCTGCTCTCAGTGGTTCATGCCTGTTCCTTGCGAAAACGCACTGTATTTTTTCGTTTTTGTTGCCACGTTTGGGACAGATTAAATTTACTTCTCACATGAGCTGTTGATACAGTTTGCCATTATGGAAAATTAGTCTGCCATTGGACCTCAGCCGAGGTTGATGTTCAGCACATTGGTGCTCTACAAACTTGACTTGTACGTGAACTGGCGCACAACCAGCACCATTTTTGTCGTGGGGTTGAGTTTTGGGCACTATTCTTGTGGTATTTTAACGTCTTTGTAGTTTGAACTTGTGTAATTCTGATTCATCTTGTGTCATTTGGGGCACACCGGTGACAGTGCACCTGCTAGAGATTTGGAAAGCCTATCCAATTTTACTTGGTTTGACTCAGACTTGGAGATTCATGGGGCGTTTCGGAGATTCGTTCATTGTGAGCTTCTCATAAAGGTTGACAATCTTCTCGTGTTCCATGGTTTGATGAAACCAAACTTGTTGCTCCCATAATTTCCACAAGAAACGCTGATATGGGTGTTTCCGAAAATGGTGGTACCCCCAAATCATCCATTTTAATAGGGTTTTCCATTATAAACCATCCATTTTGGGGTATCCTTATTTTTGGAAACACCCACATACCCTGCAGGTGGAGAAGCAACGACTCTGGTTTTTCAAATCCGTGGTTTTATGTGCACCGATGATCTCAATGGCATCCATCATAACCTGGAGTGGAGGTGAAGGACTGAAAAAGTAGCAAGCGCACGTTTGGCGTCTTAATCAACAGTTAGAAGCCAATTGAAAATTGCAATGAACCCATCAAAAACACATGATACATGCAAAGTGCACAACCGAGCAACAAATTGACAATCGGTGCCGGAAAACCTTTGAAGGGTGTGAAATTTGAGCTCCAAAAAACCCACCCTGAAATTTGATACCCGAAAAACGGAGGGCCAAACGGTGGAACGATTGGTTTTGGCATAGGGTTCTTGGAGCCGAAAGTCCCAGATTCCCAGGATGGGAGTTATGGCATTCATTCATTGAGTGGCTTTTGGTGTGCACCACTTGCTGCATGCGCCTCGCGAAAAACATCGGATTGGATTTTGGTGAAATGGAAATTGGATGCAACTAGTATGGTAGGATGATATTTTACAAATTTACATATACCAGGTGATTCAAAGTGACATTTTGATTCCCTATTTGGAGGTCACATAACCAGTTAAAGGGTCACTTAACCACCGCAAAAAGGTCAAAAAGAATTGCCAGGTACAATCATTATGATTCATAATTAACACTGGTACCATTGGCTGAGTTGAATACCAAGTCATTCAGAACTGTTATCAAGTGGATCTTGATGATTTTGTAAGGTTCAAAAGATTCAAGCTTGGTGATCAGAATAGGACGCAACATCAGAGGTTGAGAGGTTTAGAAAACCAGACAAATATAGGAAGCTGTTCAATAGACTTAAAGAGTAGTTGTTCAACATTGTCTAGATATCTAACTGGTGGCAACTCAAATATTTTTTAGGAATTCACCCCGAAAATTGGGGATGGTTTCCTATTTGACTAATATTTTTCAAATGGGTTGAAACCACCAACTAGATATATTTGGAAGAGATCCATGAGTTTTGTTGATGTTGTGTCAGGTTTCAGATGGCCATTTTTTTGGAAACGAATGGGGAAAAACACACACGCCCTTTGTGATACCTTAAACTTCACGGGGCTTGATATCCTTGAAAGCTAAGGCATATTTGTTGGTTGGTGCTGTTTATTTGGGAAGCCAGACCTTCCAAGGACCGGAGGGTGATAGATTTTGGAGGTCCACACATTGAAATGCTGATGGAGTGTCGATGGTTGCATGTGTATCCGTTTTTTTTGGGGTGGTGGTTGGTGTTGATGCTGTCGTGCTTTCTTTTTAATAGCTTTGACACTATATTTTTGACTCAGAACCAGTCAGAGTACCTCCTCTTTGAGAATCTCATTTCGATCACCTAAAAATGTTGAATTTTTAGTGAAAACTGCAAGTGGTGTTAAAATGCGCCAGATTTTAAGGATGTTTGCGTTGAATGATTTGGTCTCTGGGCCAACCAGGACAACTTGGATTTGCCCCTGAGTTTCAGATCGGTGCGCTATCTGGATGTCTTTGGCAGCTTGAGAAGGAGGCAGGGATGTCACTGCTCTTCAGCAGAAACACCATAGCAGCAACAGTATTTTCAGTTCCAATTTACTTTATTGAGCTTTCTTGAATTTCTATGAATTTCTTGATTCACTATCAATTTATATCAATTTTATCATTTTGATCACCAGAGCAGTGATTTGTTTCGGGGAATTTCTTGATTCAGCCACCTCCAAATCACTCCAAGGCAAGTTTTAGAGCGGCAAAAAGCCACATCGCTTTCTCGCGAACGGCGTGCTGCAGCGTCCCTTGGGTTGTTAAAACTTCAAGTTGTCCCAAGTTTTTGTCGATGGTTTTGAAGTTATCTCAAGGTTACCAGTTATTACAGTATATCAAGTATATCAAATCATATTATACATCATACCACCAAATAGATATATTGTTTTCAATACGTGTTCGATACATCGATGGTATTTCTTTCATTTTCCGCTTGCACTAGAGCTTAGATCGTTTGTAGATAGTCCGTAAACAATGGAAAGTTGCTCAATCCAGATACTTCTCGAGGTCAGAAAATGGTGAGCTACAGGTCCGGGGTTAAGTGCTTCAAATTATGTTCAGCGGAGTGCTGTGTTGCTGTGGTTCGAAGGTCTTTCTGTCAAGTTGATAGTGGATGCAAATGCAACGAATATATATAATATATAATATATGATAATAATAAAAACAAAAATAAAGATATGGCACTACCATTGAAACATTTTGGAGATTCAAATCAAACACGCTGGCAGACGGTGCATACTGGATACTGTTAATGCACTGCAAAAAGGTTCAAGTATCTTCAAGTTAAAAGGTCTAAAGTGTCCATATTTACCACCCGGCATTGATTTAAAGTTGGTATTTTCAACGATGCAGGAGATGGAAGTCGCTGAGCATGTATCTCCGGACTGCACGTTTCACCTGATTCAAGATCTTTTGAATCTTGGCACAACTTCCAGGTAGCTCAACTTGAAGTTTGACAGGTCAAGCCGAAGAGATCGGATGTGATGTCTTAGATGTCTTTGTTTCAGTCAGAGACCAATTATGTGAGGTTCATTTTTCCATTATGTTTTATGTTTTCTAGACACTCCAGTTCTCAACCAATAGTGTTTATCTTTGGTTTCATGCCAACCATTTTTGGGGATCAACACTTTGACTTATGAACGACTGACCTGCTTCGTAGCGTTGTGAACCAACCGGAGTGATAGTAAACTCCCAGGAATGTATATGCACATAGCCAAAGTTTGCTATCCGAAGAAGAGGCCTGGTGAGACTTGGGTTTTTGACCGGCATACAAGATCCACATGAATTTTGAGAAGGTGACATTTCGAACGCTTGATCTAATTTGTTCTATCTTCAAACGCACAGACTTGTTGATATCATGATCACCTAATGATTTCGTAGTTGTTTTTGGGTTGGTGGCTCGGAATCCACAAGTTCCCCTTCACAGTCACAATAGTAATTACCATGTGGGCTAGCAAGCTAAACCAACAATTAAATACAATTAATCTGTCTGAATTTCATCTAGACTCGACGTGACCCCTATTTCAGTAAAGGTCTACGCATAGTTATACATATACATATTGTTATCGATATTTGATTAGTAAATTTGCTCCCATCATATTATTGAATGTGCTCCCAGATTGATATCATCAAAATTTTGAATCAGTTTTAGGTTGGTGAATGATGCTGTGGCCAGGTGAGATGCCTCCAGTTGGCCAAAGATGCCTTCTTGGATCGTGGCATGTCACTGGTAGAACAGGGCCATGAAGAGGGCCTATGGCAGCTGGGCAAAAAGAGTTGATTGGGTTTTTGTGTTTTTTTCTAGTCAGCTTTGTGAGCAAATGAGCCATGGTAATTATTTTTCGTACTAAATGATGAGTAAATCAACAACTGAATGTGGGGCGGTTGGTCAATCAATGTTCAATTCTCAATCAATATCTATATCATGTTTTATCACAAAGTGAGGGATATGCATAAAAATTAATTTGCCGGTGGTAGAGTTTCGGCTCACAGTGGCGGAGTGGGCCAGCCTCCCTTGGGAGGTGGCCCCTCTTTGAAAAAGGAAAAGAGCCAGCCCCTATCTGGGGTGGCTTTTGCAAGAAAGTCGATCCTGGCCCTTCTTTGGCAGGTGACAGAGGTCAGGGCCCCTCCACCTTGTGGGTGGAGTGCTTTGCCTTGAGGGCAAAGTTGCATCCCTCTGAGAAGGATGGATCAGCTCCTTAAGAAGGGAGCTGGGCTTGGGTTGAATCCAAGCCAGATTGAAGAGGCCTTGACTCTGGGTCGTCCTGCGAAAGATGGGGCCTGGATTGAGAGACAAGATCTTTTGGAGATGGCTCAAAAGGTGGCCGATGAAACGATGGAGGGCGGCAGATACATTGAGTATTGCTGCTACGATTCATCTTGGGCACCTCAGGGTCGAGCTGTGGTCCAGTTGATTCGATGGGAGCCCGACGGCGATTTCATGTTCGTTGGAGACCATGGGCCTAGCAGTGATGGCTATTACGACTGGTATGTCAAGCAGATTGGGCCTTCTGGTTTTGTGTTCCACATATGTGCCGGTGAGGCCTCAAAGTGCAAGGCGAAGAAGGCACGAGGAGATGCCAGGGAGCTCATCCATATCGACAAATGGAGGATGCTCACTCCCAAGCTGATGCTCTCACTCTTCCTTCGAACTGGTGAGTTGGTAGACCTGAAAGCAAATCAGGTGTCTTTGGCTGCCCGCCATTCCTCACAAAGTGTGGTTTACCTCAACCAAACAAAGACCACCAAGCGAAACAACCTGCCCCTTGAAAAGATAATTGTGGATGAAGAGTTGGCCCACAGAGCACTCGAAGAACTGCTGGTGGGCTTAGCTCCAGGTGAGACGCTTTCGCAGCTATCTCACTATCAGTTTCGAAGATTGTGGCACGACTTAATCCACAGTTTGAAGTTAACAGGTTGTGGCTTTGCTCCCTATAGTTTGCGACGAGGTGGGGCGACCAGTGCTTACAGAGCTGGAGTGCCCTTAGATGCCCTAGTGACCAAGGGTCGTTGGGCTCACTTGGCCACCTGTCGCCTTTACTTAGACCAAGGAGCCCAAGCCTTCCCGCTGCCTCCCGCCCTGCCTTAGCTGCTGCATCCAGGAAATTTCTGTCTGTGAGCCAGCAAGGAACGCGTGGAATGAGGGCTGCATGCAAGAGAAAAACTCAATAGCACCTTGGAGAGCTTCGTGATGAAGTTGTGGCTAGCTCCTAAAAGGAGAGTCACTCCCTGGTGCTTGAGTGGTCTTGCAGCCTAGTCACAAGGCACGGGTTCTTGTGAAAAAGAAGAGTGCCTGCGGAGTAAGAAGGCAAATTAATGATGAGTGCATATATATACATGATTGTATGCATATTATATACATAAATTTGCTTACAGATTTTCTTAAATAGGCAAGGGTAGCATCCAGAACCACTTTTTCGAGATTGGCGAGGTTGCAACGAATCTTGGAGAATGATGTCGGCGAGCCTATTGCTTGCTTTGTAAATACCAAAACGTACCTTGGCTCTGAAAGCAGTTGATGGAAGAAATCCGGCTAGCCAGTTGAGGTTGGTGTTTGATACATGGTGGTGCAGGATTTCTTCCATCAGTATCAAGCATGAAAGGCCTTAATGGTAGGAAATGATGGATCTTAAGGATCTTCACAGTGCGATCTGCGCAGAAGCAATTCAGTTTATGAAGCCAAAACGAATCATGCTGAAACCTTTGAGGCAAACGGCCGTGTTTTCAACATGTGCTCACATCCATGTTAGGTGTTTCAGGACATGACTGGTATTCATCATCCGTATGCCAAAACAATCGGATGTTGATCAGGTGCACTTGCTGCTTATAAGTTTTGTTGTTGTGACACCCACCAACTCGCATAGGTTTGACATCGTAGAAGCCGATCCTCCCATTTCTCAACAACTGCAATTCGAAGAACTCGAAGCAGCTTCCTGGCGACCGCAGTGTGGGTTGAAGATGAAAACCATGCAAAGATCAGTGCAACATCTACAGTGCGCATTTGGGGGGGGATTATGATGGAATACGTATGTAAATTGTTACTGTACGTATTTTTTGGGTTTCTGGATGATGTTGTTTAAACTTCGCATTCAATGCTTTGTTGATTCAGAAGCCAAGAAATGTTTAGATTCCTCAGGCTCAAGTTCAACCATCTGAAAAGGTTTCGTCATCCAGTCATCCACCCCGCATAGAAATGCCCACTGCAAGGAGATTCAAAAGTTGTTGGGTGAGGACTACATTTTGGCAGAAGTGGAGGTGCATTGGATCAACTTGTTTTAGATTGACATAAAACAGAAGTATCGGGACATCGTTTCAAAAAAATCATGCAATCAATAAGCAATCCAACATATTCCAGCAGTTGAAGGTAACACATGGTAACACTGCATTTGTACCAACTTTCATTTTGGGGGCCCAGTGCTTCCTTGTCATGCAATTTTTTCGCTCATCAACAGGAGTCGCAAGAAGCTGGGGATGACGTGCGACGCTTCGAAATTGCCGGTCCATTGGAGGCAACGTCAAGTTTGGGGGAGATGGTCGCATCACGACTGGCATCGTTGAACAGCAAAAACCGGGCTAGATGAGTTGGTAAGATCTGGTTACATGGATGATCCATTTAGATACTTGAAGATGATTTGGAGTTTTGCGGAATATGATCTAATATGGCTCATGACTGATATTGTTCAAAATTGAGGTATAGAGCAAAAATGTCAAATTTACCTAAGAAAAAGGCACAGATGTAAACAACATCCATTCAAATGTCATGTTTTTTTGTTCAGCTTATGAAGCTCAGAAACTTCATGTTGCAGGGTGGGCCACGAAGCTTTGGGCGCACAGGGTTTTCAGTGCCCATCTCTCAACATCCATTGGTGCCAACATTACGGAGACCTGGTTCCAGTTCCTTGGGATTATTAAATGACACATATCGGAAGGTTGAAGGAAAACAAATGATGAAGATATCCTAGTCCCAGCAGGTTTACTAATGTTTACTAATGAATGTTTACTAGTTATCGAAATTTAAGATTTGATGGATAGGGTCATGATAGATTTAGTGTACTGGCTATTATCTTTTGTTTGTAACATAGAATCTCACGACTTGTCTCACATCTTGAGGTGAATAAACAATAGGACCATGAAAGAACTGTAGACTTTTCACAACGTCCTACCTTTTCAATGAGAATAAGAGTGACATCAAAAAGCTATTAATATATAATATATCATATTGCCATACAAGCAATGTCATTCCAGGTCATTCTCATGAACTCCCGTCGTTTGTGTTTGCGTTGAACCACTGGACCACTGGGTTTTGATGCGAGGTCAGAAACAATCCAGTTTGCCGTGGAAGTATTTCTTGCAGATCTCATCCACGATACTCTGTGTTTGGCTCATCACCACTTTGCCACTTGTCACAAATCAATACAAATACCCTCCAAGGAACTATAACATATCCCCTAATAAGGCACTTTTGAAGATGTTTTTCCCTTTCCCAAGTTGGGATATGTTAGTTTCCTGCAGTTAGACATTGAAAGGCTTGGAAGAACCTGATGATTTTGTAGAAGATATACAAGTGGAAGTTTTTTTTAGAATGACTCTTGACACTGTGTCAATTCCAAATTTGCATCACTTTATTTTGTTTGGGATCAATGGTTGGCTGGTGCAAAGCTGGCTGAAATGGACTTTTGCTTTGGGTTGCAGGTACTGTCTCTGTAACGTTGGTCGTGAAACACGCAAGAAGCCAATGCTGCTCCATGGCAAAAATGGCCCATGGCCACATGACTTCTTTGCGTCTGAATCTGAGGTGGCAGCTTGCAACAGTTACAGTGGAAATTATGGGACATCCCTGCAAAGTGTTGACTTGTCAATGATGATGGCAGGATGATCCCAAAAATCATGTAATTTTGCATCTCATTCTGCAGTTTGAGGCCATCTGCATTGGCTTGTGATGAGAAACATATGCTTCTAGGCCGCGGGGCCATGTCATAGGAGGGCTGTGTTTCATGGATCAAGGCTGTGTGTTCCCGCAAGATTGGCGCAAAACGTGTTGTCCCCTGAAATAAATTTGATGAACTTCAGACATGCTGATATGAAGTCAATCTATTGAAGATATTCCATTTTTTGCACCAAGCAAACGGGTACCATTCCTAATCTTATGATCCCAATCATGCTGAGTCATTTCTGTACGTACCGTGTTCTTCCATCCTTCAGACATCAGAATCTTGCAGGCGACCGATTTGCAGTATATCGTGCTGCAATGACACATCAGAAGGGTCTATCAGCTCTATCAGTGCATGAGGACTTCTTCAACACAATGGATTCAAATGGCCTGGAATGGGGTGCCTTGTCGACATCTTAAAAAAGATTGGAAACAAATTTTCCAATTGGCAAAAATGAGGAGCTGTTTTTAGAGTGTGACCCGGGGTCCCCCAACTGACTACATCTTCTGCATTGCTGCCAAAGGTAGTGAATGCAAGGTGTCCTACTCATCTAGTCTATTCATGTATCTAGTCACTAGTCTATTCATGTATTGTGTGTATTGTAAATAGATATTCTACTTACACTTACCAATGTGGAACCGATTTTAATCAAATAAGTACAGTCAGTATACATATGCTATACCTTATAGTTGTCTCCACAAGATCCGCCATCACCAAGGTGTCATCTCCATTGGATCCGGGTCTTCACAGCATCGCCATCTGTTTCTGTTGCAACGGGATGGACGTGCAGTTCTCGAGTTCAACGGGACGACCTTTATGGCATGGCCCCTTTCGGTAGGATCCGAACCGATCCATGCGATGTCTGTGATGAATGCAGATGTTGCGTTCCAGCATTGCACATGTACACGAACACAAAGCGCCAGGTGCAAAGAAGGCCTAGCATTTTTGCAGGGTTTTTGTATACATGCAGAGATGTTTCTTTCGCAACTCTCCCATTTACAAGTTTAGAGAGTAAAGGCTTGCCTGAACTCCTGATGACGATGATCCATGAAGATCCCAGATTGCACGTGTGGTTTTGTATTGAAGCAAATAGACTTCCAGCATCTTAAAGAAATTGTTAGGCCAACTGCAGAGGCTCTTTTGATTGAATCATATTTTTTGACATTACCACTTGATTGCACATTAAATCAAAGAGATGGTGGTATAGATTATATCGACTCATCACACAAACAACCAATAAAGTCGGCTAGTGGAAAAATTGGAAGGGTAGAAGTTGGTTTTCTGAACTTTCATGCTGTGTTGATTTCAGCGGTTTGACAGGTAGCAGTTTGTCTTGGGCCATTCTGGCAGCAGCTGGCCATGAAATCTTGATCCTGTGCCCTCACAATGGCACCTTATGCCCGAGAAGACGGATTCCAGCAGCAGAGCTAAACAGAGTGGCAGTGCACATGACCAAGCAACACCTATGGTCTTTGACTCATGGGGAGACTGCACTAGTCACATGGCGGCAGTTAATGACAGTCATGAAGTACTGCCAGCTTGTTGTACAGTATCGTACAGCATACACCTCATGCTAAGCAGAGTGTGTTGGTATGTGACATCTGTAGCGAAAAAAGAAGCTGGAAGCTAAGATGTGTTGTAGGACATCCAAGAGTTGCCAAAACATGCAGATATTTGCAGCCACTGTATTTCCCCAGGTTCGGGAGGACCTCCAAAGTGGTTTGATTGACACCTTCAACCTGCCCAAAGGCGCGACCAGATTTGCGGTTGGATGACCTTTTGCAAAAATTGATGCTTTTTTATACGTTGAAATTCTGGGTGCACTTTGCTTGTTTGTGTTTGGGCTGTGTTATGCTCAAAGTCAAGGCTAGTTTTTGAGCACTTCACACGAAAGAACCTGAATTCTGGATATCTTTTGGGGGTAGTCATGCAAAGAAATGTCTCACACGAATCTTTCCAATCCAATTTTCGATTTCACCCACTAGAGTTTCACGACAAATTTCACCCTATATCCATTCCCAAAGGATCCATATGTATAGTAATGTATAGTATATTTACCAACAGTTACCATCAAGATCAACTATATAAATTCAGGATTGGGCACCCAACATGGATCAACAAACCATCAATTCACCCATCAATTCCCAAATTAACCATAAATCAACATGGATCCTCAGAAAAACCCATTTTCTGCGAAAAATCCCAGGTCGAAGCTGGGCCCCTGGACTATGCCTTACCAATGCAGGGCCGCTGATGGTTGCCTACCATGGGAAGCAGAAAACACCTGAGATGTGGCATTTTGAAGTTGACTAAGTCAATCCCGAAAAGAAATACCACAACTTGAAACTTGATTGATTTGTTGTTAATGATTTCAGCCATTTGGATCAGCATAAAAACCCATCAAATGCGCACAAAAGTATGGATTGTGACAGTTACTTTGTTTGGAAGAATGGAATAAAACAACTATAAACAACTTCAATGCGGTGAAACCATTCATGTTTGATCCAATGCGTGTCCAGTTGGCTGAAGCGCCAAAGTTGAAAAAAGCGCATAAGTTGCTAACGCGCCCTTCGTGCATCGAAGCCAAAAAGAGGTGTTGGGTACAGGTGGTTTATGCCAGGTGATTCAAGCCGTGACCTTTTGATGAACGTTGGAGGTCACCAACAACCTTTGAAATGGTCACTTAACCATCCCCAAAAAAAGGTCACCAAAGAATTGATTGATGACCGAGCTAGTCCGGTCTAGGATACGAGTATTTTCATGGGGAAGGCAACCAAGAAGTGGACCTGAAAGTGGGATGTTTCCAAATTATCAATGGATTGGGTGTTTCCCCATTACCATTGTGTTCACCATTTGATTAGATTCTTGAAGCTCTTACCAAATCATGGCATGATACCCACTTGAATCCGTTTGAGGTTTCCTGTTCTTCATCATTGGTTTGGCATTGTTTTGCCTGCTTTGTGCCAAGACATGTTCAATGATGTTCAATGTAGATTATACGGTTGTGACTACGGTTGTGTAATGGCACAGTTGCCATTGGGCTTCTTTTTGGGTGATTTGCTGAGTGTGAGACTCCCGTATTTGCTGTTTCCATGTGGTAGCTGTAGAATCTTTTGTTGTTGTACTTGGAAATGAGAAGTCCCCCCAGCTCCGAATGTATCGATTCACTCGACTACACTTGCGATCACCTCAACAACCGTGGTTGTTGCAGATGGCTCCAAGAGATGGGGAGCCATGCCGATGGAAAGATCCCCCGGGCGATGTATTTGGAAAGAAAGCAAGTCTGGCCCGGGCGAAAAGATGAAGAATAAGGCATGTCCAAAGCCAGAAGTTTGGCAGAAATTTCAAGATGCCATGTTTTTTGCAGGACTTTTTTTTTTGGAATGATTGATGTCCTAGGTGATGGTGTAGGTCGAAATAAGACATGATGAGACACTTCTTGACTTCGATGCTGTTGTGCAGGTGAAAACAAAAAAGGAAAGCAAAGAGTTCCGCCATGTTTGAACCCCTTGGGTTGCAGAACTAAATGTTTCTTCACTTCATGGTGTTTGTCAGAGTGGTTTTGATTTGCATAGACCCCGACATAGAGTCCAACATCTTATTCTTCAAGACTACGGTGCATTCCCAAGCAACATGATACAACATGACTTGTCTTATCACACTGCCTTCCTGGCCTGTTTATTTGAAAATGGTTTTGACATCGTCGACCCGTCATGTTTGAACCAAATCCAAATTGTCCCCTGGGTGAAACAAATTCAACGGTTGGTGAAGATCCCGTTGTCCTGGGAGGCTTTGATGGAAAAACAGAAGGCCGAGAAGGTCTCTTGGCTGCCCAAAAGTGGAAGGTGGAACATACAAGTCACGAATTTGATCGGTGCACGTTGGAAAATAGTGGTGTTATGTGGTGTTAATATGTAATAGATTCAATTGGCTCCTCAAACACTTCGGACTGAGGCCACAAGTAAATGGACATAGTGACATAGTCATATTATTATAGTCTACACCCAACAAAAGGGGGTCTTGATTCAGCACACAAGCTCTTCGATGGGCAAATTCCAGCCTCTTAAGGTAAAGCTTATGATGAGGCCGGTCCAGAGGGGCGCCGTTTCCGTCGGTGGAAGGTCATGTAAATGTCGGCTACGACCTTTTAAAGGGCCCATCTCCAGGCGGACAGTTGATCAGATTTGCGGTGTAATTTCGCTACAGAATGACATGTTCAAGATGTTGTTGATGTTCTTGGTAGCATTCCATTCTTTTACCAATTCACCATAGATGATATGATATAATTGATACACACTGAGTATAAGTATACGTATAAGTATATACTGTATAGAGTCATAACTCATACATAGTCATTCAAGTTCTAACAATATTTATAATATCAATAAATTCTATCAGTATATAATATGTATATGTATTTATATATATATATACATCCATTGCAGCAGACCAAAAATTGGGTGCCCAGGAGTGTGCCAGTGCTGGACGAGGCCGACCTAAAGGTCATGGATGGATGCAGAACTTAATCAGATTCCTCAGTTTTAAGGTTGGGGGGGGTGTTATTCATTCATTTTCACCCATCATCATCATCATCATCATCATCATCATCATCACCCGGATGGTGTTTTGGGATACTATACGTTAAGAAATGATCATGCAAAAAGAACCGTTTTCAACATTCACATCAAGTAGTGCATCGGCACCACTGGCAGGGGATGATCCTGAAACATCCAAGGATCTGGTAGCCACGACCTTAGTTTGAAGGATCCAAAGTTTGGCGTTTCGTGGCTAACTTGGATATTGGGAAAGGGTTTTCACTGGGCGATTTTGAAAATTTAAGTGTTCATAAGTTTCCATGTTATTTTTCGTTTTATGTTTAAGCATATGTTCTGTTAATCAGGGTTTTGATTTCGATCAAGTGATAAAATGACTTGAATTTAGTTGAACAGTGACAAAGATCCAATAATGCCGAATTTGGGGGATGAAAACAGTTGTTGCGTGATAGATGTTTTGCATATTTTAAACGGAGATGCAAGTTACAATGATTACACTTTTGAGATTCTTAAACAGCACACTACCTTTTGCATACAGCACTCTCAACGAAGAAGAAAAGACTCGATGTATCACAATAGATTGTACAGCGCGAAGGTTTTCAAGGTTTTCATGTTGGGAGTCTCCCCAACCAGGTAACAGTCATCACCACAATTATTGCATTTGCAGCAGGGGATCCCTATAAACCTTCATTTGCCACTGTTACAGGGACGGGTAAGATCCCAAGTTATATATGTGAGATGAATGCATTACATATTTATATGATGAGATCTGGACATATCGTGTTGTCATGTCTTAATTTGCAAAGCTCCAAATGGGATTATTTTTTGTGCAACATTTGCCGAGACAACCAACAAAAACACGAGCCGGAACAGAACAATGGAGTTCCTGCATGAAGTTAACCGGAAACACTGCAGGTGGAATGTGCTGGAGAAGTCTGTTGCTCAGCACGTTAAACACCAACAGTCCCTGTAATTGAAGAACATGATTGACATTATCCACGGTAGACAACTGAAATGCATCCAATAGTGGTTTCAAGGTTTTGTGATTTTTCACCCCGTAAGTATTTCCAAGTTGGACTCAAAATTAGAAACAAAAATGCAAACAGCATGTGTCAAAGTGATTAGGTATGTGTTTCAGGCCTCTTTTGATTCTTCGCACCCAGTTGCCTAAGTTGACTGCCATGGTGGTATCCAAAATCATTCATGGTGTGGAAGGAAAGAAACTATCCAGTTCGTGAAGTCTTAGAACATACAGACTTTTTCGGAACACTCACATTGAAACCTTTATCAAGGCAACATTGATATGAATTCTTATGAAACTTCTACACATACCCACGTGGTTTTTTGAGGGTACCAGTACCAGCATGATACTGTTGGTGGAAAAAAATCCTGCACCACCTGGGATGGTGCTAAAACCTTGTAAATTTTGGTGATATTCACCTATATCAGCTGGCGCAGGATTTTGTCCATCAACAGTATCATTGCCCCAAGATGAGATGCTTCACTTACCCTTCGCGCCTTTTAGGCCGTTTTTTCTCCACGCTTCGTGGCCGTGATCATTGCTTCATTGACCAAGCTAGGTAGCCTGCCGAACCGCGTGTTGACCGGGTGAAATTCTTAGAAGTTATGTCCATCGATATTTCCAGTGGAAAAAACTAAAAATGGCCAATGGTGTCATGTTTTTTCACATAAATCTCCGGAGTTTTGGGTATCATGGCATATCATGGGCATGTTATGCTTTTTATTGAAGGGTTGTTGAACACGGACCGGAACTCGTAGCGCCGTTGTTGTTCAAGGTGGACCCTAACAACATGTTTGTTGTTGACGGAAGCTCCTGCCATGTCACACTCAGATGAGGTGCAATTGAAACTGGCTTTGCCCAGTGGAAGGCAAGAAGCCTTTATCCTCCGTCACAATTCCACTGTTTCTGAATTGAAGAAGATGGCACAAGAGTTGTTTGGCTTAAACTTCCTGAGGTTAGTTGCACCAGATGGTTGTGTCTTAGATCCAAGTGATTCATTGGTAAGATTGGAGGATGGAAGTACCATTAATGCTGTCGTGATGCAACCACAATTGGTAGCAAACCTTCGTGCTTTCGCCTTATGCTGTTGTGATCAACTTCTCACCTGGGGTGACCAGGAGTTTGGTGGATCTTATGTCATCCAACAGTTTGGGAAGAAATCCATTCAAGGTATCCAATCCTCTTCAGGTGCCTTTGCTGTCATTCTAAGTGATCATACTGTCTTTGCTTGGGGCAATCCAGATTGTGGTGGTGATATTTCTGAAGTAAAAAAAGAGAAACTTCGAAATGTTCAATACCTTCAAGCGACCTTCAAGGCATTTGCTGCTCTTGTGGCAGATGGATCCGTGATTTGTTGGGGTGATCCAAAGTTTGGGGGTGACAATGATGGGGTGCAAGATCAGCTTCAGAATGTTGAGGAAATTGCCTCCAACGCAGTGGCTTTTGCTGGAATTCTGGCAAATCGACAAGTGATTACATGGGGATTTCCGCAATTTGGTGGTGACAGTAGTGCTGTTCAAGCTCAACTTCGAAATGTCCAGTCCATTCAGTCAACTGCCGAAGCATTCGCCGCGATTTTGGCAGATGAAACTGTCATTTGTTGGGGAAACCCAGCTTGTGGTGGTGACTGTAGCATGGTCCAAGATCAGCTCAAAAACGTACAATCCATTCAGGCAACAAGCGGTGCGTTTGCTGCTTTGGCAGATGGTCTTGTTGTGACTTGGGGCAATCCAGAGTATGGTGGGGATAGCACTCAAGTTCAAGACCAGCTTTGGAATGTGCAAACGGTCCAATCTACAAAGGCTGCTTTTGCCGCACTTTCGGCAGATGGATTTGTCATAGCTTGGGGTGATCCAGGGTTTGGTGGTGACAGCACTGGCGTTCAAAGCCAGCTTCAGACTGTTCAGGAAATTGCCTCAAATGACCTCGCATTTGCTGCGATCCTTTGTAATGGGACAGTAGTTACATGGGGATTCCCACAGTATGGTGGTGACAGTAGTGCTGTTCAAGCTCAACTTCGAAATGTCCAGTCAATCCAGTCAACTGCAGCTGCTTTTGCCGCGATTTTGGCAGATGAAACTGTGATTTGCTGGGGAACCCCAGCTTATGGTGGTGACTGTAGCATGGTCCAAGATCAGCTCAAAAACGTGCAATCCATTAAGGCAACAGATCGTGCGTTTGCTGCTTTGCGGGCAAATGGGGTCGTCGTTACTTGGGGCGATCCGGAGTACGGTGGGGACAGCACTCAAGTCCAGGATAAGATTTGCTCCATGTAGATCATGTATGATGAGGTAGCATGTTCTTCCCTGGTCTATTTTTAGACTATTAACTATTAGTAATGCATCTTCGCATCTCCCATACGTTTTCATACGCTGGCTAAAGATGCAAGAGTTTGTGTCTTAGCAGGCGTGTGATTTTGTGCGCCACAGGATGCGCAACTTACAGA
>DF244662.1:12962-24626 GCA_000507305.1 Breviolum minutum Mf 1.05b.01 | reverse complement strand
TGATGATCCTAGACTTCTAGGCGAATCCAAGTTGCATCAACGTAATATATGTTGAACAATCACCTTGTTCAACATATTTCAGAGCGAATTCACACTTTCTAGGATTCAATCAAACCGAACAGAAATGTTGGGAACTGCCCTGTTTCGCAGTAAGTCCCGAAAGGAAGTCAATTTGGACATCCCTATTCCAAATAGTGAAATTCCACCATGTCCCACCTGATCTTCATGGCTGCTCATCTCGCAGTCCGCCTGTGCCGATGCATCCCCGACTGGATTCCGGTGATCTATAGGTCTCACCGACACATAAGTCGAAGAAGGAGGTACCAAACCAAACGTGGATTTGAAAAAAGCTGATGCTGTCTACCCGAAACTGTAATATCACGTAGTGTATCAATATAGTGAGGAGAAAAGGGCCCATGCAGGCAATGCAAATCATAAATATTCAGATAGTATGTATGTATATCTAATATAATCACAGGAATTTCATATGGGAATCGAAAAGAAACACTGCCTCACCAACTATGTCACAATGTCCATTGGCCTCCTTCAATCGACTGTTGGCCACATGTCCCAGGTAGGAAATGGATCCTTGGCCAACTCACCATGGTGGAGTGGTGGAGTGAAAAAGGGTATAATATCCTAATGTCATACCTATCATGGTGGTGATGTTACACCTCAAATCTGTGGGAGCATTGCTACATTGTGGATAGAGGCTTAGGGGCTTAGTCGTGTCGTTTGTTATGACGGAGTGAAGGCGTTGAGTTTCTGTGAAAAGAACTTGTCAATGTACTTGGATAATATTGTTATCCAGTTGATGTGATGGGTTCAACATAATTAAACTATTTTGAACTCATAAGACCCAATTTCTAGGAAACTGCATCCTTTCTCATGAATTTCAAAGACAACAAAAGGTTCCATACGATCATGTGTAATGCACCTGGAATCCAAATGACCCTTGTTTTGGCTAAAAGACCTTCTTTTGGTGGCAAGACAAAGGGCAAATTGTTTCCAGGTATATATGGGTGTTTCCTTAAATGGTGGTACCCCCAAAAACCCCTCAAAATGATCATTTCAAGTAGGAAAACCCATGGTTGTTGGGGAAACCCACCATTTTAGGAAACCCCCATATAGCTTCCCTAAAAATATTTCTCCAATCTCACACGGCCTCTCCGCACCACCTCTTTCAGCCAAAGCGGCGCAAGCGAGCACTTTGACTCGTGGCCTCGGGTTTTTGCGCGAGCCTTTTGGGATGGCATAAACCATGGCTAAAACGGTACAACCCTCAGAAAGTGGAGGGGTTGGATTGACAGGCACAATCCCCAAAAAAATCATGGAACTTTCTAAGTTGTTTTCTTGAACATACTCAGGAGGATACAGTTTTGGTCCGACCGCTGGAATTGCAAAAATAAGTTCTCGGATATATTTGCTTGGACACCCAAGCCATCCTAAAACAAGTTTTTACCCAAGAGTTTAAGGAAGCCCTTTGCTAGTTGTCCTAAGATTATAGGGGGGATGACCCCACCTAACCGAACCCCCCACCTCAACCAATCAAAAACTGCCTTGAAGCTTTTTACCAAGGAACACTGTGTCGAGTGGTGCTGTTCTGCAGCTTCAACAAGCCCTTCCCGGAAGAGATCGATCCAATCAATCTGCTAGTGCTGAAATCATCCTATTGGAAATCATGGGATGAAATTGCAAAACGATGTTCGTAGCATCATGGAGCCGCACAAATCAACGGGTGGCTCTTCGATTGGATACTGAGGGGGACATACGTGCAGTAGGTTCTGGTACGACTCCGTCCAGTCACAAGGAAGGCTAGGTATCGTTTTTGGCAAAACAAAAACAATTGCACCTATGTCTCTCTCTCCCTCTCTCTTTCATGAATACATGTATATACATATATATATATAGGTATGTACATATCATATATATATATATACAAACATGTAGGTGTATATATATATATATATGTGTTGTTTTTTAATACATCTCCTTTAAGAAATCATCCATCTTAGATGTGTTCCATCCTTTTCAGGACATTTTTGTATATCTTCAACCTTCCAGGCCTGCACCAAACGTCCAGGTTCAGAGCCCTCCAATGGTGGCCTGAAAGTCGCAGTTGTTTCCTATGAGATTTTTTAAGGTGCGGTTTGTCATTTCCCTATCAACCGTTGATCTCTGTTTTTAAAAAAATAAATATATATTTGTTGAAAATCTCAATACATCATGAATATTTGAATTATTTCGAATGATTTTCACGATTTTTCATTCTTGATGTTTTCTCTCAAACGGCCTTCTCTTGCATCTAGCCTCACCCAAAAAAGTTTCCTGTCGGGCTGTAACCTTTGCTGGGATACCCTCACAAGCGCGGGGTTGTTGGTAAACTTTGCAACGAAGCCTCCATCAATCAAGTCGCCTCATACGCTGTTGGATTTAGATGGTTTTTGAACCAAAGAAAATGGTCAAAGACATGAATTTCCTTGGAGTTTTCAACCTTGTAGCCACAATCCTGCACAACCTACCCCGCTAGAAAATGCTACTGCCGAAGCGGTGCCGCTGCCTTTATCTAATTTACTGCAAGATTGATTCGGTGATTGACTGTTAATGGTGGAGTATATCATTGACCAAACAAGGGAGTGTCTGACCAAGTCTGATTAAAGGAGTGAACAAGCTTAAAAAAAAACAGTAAATCAGAGATTGGATGTTAAGTCCCCTGGTGCACTGTACCTGTCGATCAATTCATATGTATAATACATACATATGTTTACAGTACACATGTATATATATCTATGTGATATATGGTGATAGTCGAAATCAGCTTCTTCTAAAGCTCCGTGTGCCGTGTGAAATGGAACACACCAGCTCAAGGGTGCAAATTTAGGACCACCAATTTGAGACATATTTGGCTGTTTTTCTTGAAATCATTTGGCAATGAGTCATTTCTTGCATCACACAGCACAAAAAAGTGTTGAGTCCTGGAAAAATATGGGTCTTTGAAAAGTGATGATATCTATATAGTATGTATATGTATGTATATATATATATATACATATTATATAATATATATATACATCATCTGTTGATACACCTGCTTTTCAATGTTGATGGCTTTGTCGTCATCATTTCACTGAGTTTCCCTGCTGCCTGGAGGAGTTGAGTTTAATCATGTCGTGTTTCGCATGGCGTTTTGGGATTCCAGCTTCGGAGTTCCAACGAGTGATCCAAAATCAGCAGCTCATCACAGGATTTTTTTGTGGGATCTTCAACAGCAATAAAACCTCAAAACCTGCTGCTGTGTTTTTTCAAGGTGTTCCTAAGGAAAAAGCTTCATCCCTTAGTTTGATGAAATTCAGGAGATGTTCTCATGTTGTTCATGTCGTGCTTCCTCCAGTTTGATGAGGTTTTTGTTGGTTCCACACCAACAAAAAAGTCGCCCAAAAAAACGGAATGGCCCAAAGCCTCGGCCCGTCTTGAGCCAAGCTGTGCCACCCAAAAACCCAGGCTGCAAGGGGGAACAGGCGGGGCGTTTTGTCATGTCTAAATTTGGGATGTCCTAACATCGAAATCCGTGGACATCACTTGCCCAACATGAGACCTCCTTTCCCCCATGATTTTGTTGGGGAGGAAAGAAGGCTGATTTTTTTGAAGCACTGCCACACAAATTTGAGGAAGTAAGGAATGGAAGATGAAGATTTGGAAAGCTTTGGTACATGATGGTAGATATTCCGAAGTTCCAGTGATTGATTTCAGGGTGATTATGATTGTATACAATCTACAGGGTTAGAACAGATTCACTAATTTTGGTTGAAATAGAGATATAATAAGACCCATCCACCAACATTAGGAAAAGATAAAGTTGGATCAGATATGACTTCGCAATCTTGGCACCTAGTTTCAGTGGAACTTCAGAATAATGAATTTGGCCGGCAAGGTGCCTGTTGTCCTTGCAGAGTACATGTACAAGTTTGAGATTCCCAAAAAGTAGACGTCCTCGGTGACCTTTTGTACCGACCTCCATTCTGTTGGGTGGGATTACTGTAAAGTTATGCAAGTAGGTGCTAGCAAAGAAGATGAAAAATCTCACCTCTCGCCTACTATATAGACTATATCACCATGGGAAAATCTTGTTGACCATGGACCACACCTCATCATGCACAATCCATCTTGCTAATCACTGACCCGCATGAACTTATGTCTTTATGTCTTTATGTCTTTGGATTTTAGTGTGAAAAAGTCATCTACAAAGGCGTTTTCATCTGATCTTTTGGCAGGGCAGTAAAAATGTCGGTCTCCATAGTCCCTGCATCCATCACCATCAGGGTTGTCCGCCCCCTGCCCTATCCGGAAAAATTGCATCTTACTTCCCGAAACGTTGAGCAACCCCCAAATGACCATCTGGCAAGTTATACAAAAACTTCCAGTTGGAAAATGGTCAATTTCAAACTCTGTTTCCTCTTGAATATCTAAGATCTTCTAGACTTTCTCGATTTTCAAGCCAGCCATTTGCTCCCCCCAAAAAACAAAACACCCAAACCCATGAGTAGCGTGACTGCGCCCAGCGCACGTCTTGAAGCCTTGATGTTTCACATCCACAACCAATTGAATGCAGATCGCCAGAAGTGCCTGGGTAAACTTTTCATTCGGATCTTCCAAGGCTACGGTTGCCTTTGCCCATCGGGTGATTTTGATTGGCAAATAATCACAAATTGCCCCGGAAAGCTCTTTTGACTTGATTGGCATGCAGGAAAAAAAAACTAACTTTGGAGGAGACAGACACTGTGAGGGGCCTTCCTAGCACTGCGGAAAATGAACACTATTATTGATTATTGTTTGACTAAATCGATCATAAAAAAGGAACTGCCCATTGAGTCCACAAACATTACTGTTTCCATCCTCGCGGACTGAGTTGGGAGCCAACAAAACATAGAGCGCCAACAGGAACCTTGGTTCCACGCAAAATAGGGAATACCATTTGGTGCGAATACCAACGAATATGCCTTCTACTAGATTCGCTGTTTACCTGCATCTTAAGAGGTGTCTATATAATCGTTTGTTTTTACTCATCAAGTATGACAACTGAATTGGAAACAGTCTAGTCACAATACTGCAGGGTACTTGGGACCCCTGTACCTTTCTCACCCTGTCTTTTTTGCATTCGCAGGAACCTTCCACCCCCCGGTTTCTGAAACGACACCACCGGCCGAATCTTAGATTTGGTCACGGTTTTTTCTCGGAAGGTCAGTTTGAAGCCATGCCCATATTAGCAGACATGTTACATACATGTATGAAAAAAATAAGATACCCTCTAGGGGATTAACATATCCCACCTGGGGAAAAGGAAAATCATCTTCAAAATGCCATTTTTGGGGGATATGTTAGTTCCCTGGAGGGTAAGACATAAGACATGTGACATAAGCCTTGACCTTCAGCAAAGGTCTGTCTAGACTCGATAGAAATGGAGGTGCTTCAACTCTACTTGGGAAAAAACATGGCAAAAGTATTTCATACAGGATCATAAATTCAAGTTTGAAGTGGATAACATGCACTTACTTCAAACGAACCCCTACATGGAAACACTGCAAAACAAATGAATGTGTGTCCATCATCCCCATGCAAAACGTGTTTCTTCATGCCCAGCTAACACCACTGTCTACCACCCTCCCCTCACTCCGTTGTGACTGAGTAGCGTAGAGATGACAAAGCAAACAAAGTATCTGCAAAGCAAACGCGTTTTCAAGCCAGGTCCCCCCGAGTCCCAAATAAAATCCCAAGCTACTGAATCCTGAGATGGAAATTGCTGTTCACACTGTTTAAAGGATGACATTGATCAATCTTTACGACTTTAAGAATGGGGGAATTTGAATTGGCAATTTGGAGTAGAAGGATATGTGAAGACAATGCTAATGGCTTCGAATCCTTTGACTGAGCTCCGTTTTGAAAAGTTCGCTGATGAAGAATCGGACAGGGGGAGGTCATGAGCAGTGTAAAATCGTTTGATATCCTGTATCTTCATCTCCAAAGTTACCAATAATCCTAGAACACGTTGCTTCAAGAAAAACTTCCTACGACTCTGGTAAAACTAAGGTTGCTCTTCTTTTGAATTCTCTATCTTCACAATAGAAATATTGAAAAAAAACATCTAGATTCTACATCTACAGCGACTTGAGATGACAAGAGCCTTTTTTTCTGCATCAGGTTCCCACCACCCAAACCGGTTGTAAGTCTTGGAAGTTCTCAACAACCCAGGATGTAGCTTCCAAGATACCGGCCCTCAACAACCAGTTGCCTTGCGTTGGTCACACCCTTTGTTGGGGGGAGCAACTCCAGTTGCGCCGAGCCTTTCCCCGTCCTGTGGATCGTTTTTTTGCTTCGGCCTATAATTTCGTATTCCGATGCAGTTGGAAACCCAAGGACAGTGATGATCAAAGCGTAAGACCTGGAAGTCCAATCCGTTTCGGCAAAGTGGGGGTGTTTTTGTTGATGAGTCCTGGGGATTTTCAGGAAGCACATGAAGCACAACAAAAAACACAGCCTTTCAAAGGGTTGGTAAGTTGATCAGATGAGAAACTCAAACGTCTTCATCTTTCCATCTGATATGTCTGATATAGGAAATGCTTGACGTTTGTTAGTTTTTTTCAGTCTGACATTAAAGGCACACTCATTTTTTAAACGGGGAAGTCAGGGAAAGCCTGGAGAACTCGATGATCACCGGAATAACTTTGGGTCATATGAATGCATATCGAATAATGTGCATGGACACATGTATATATATATATATTTATCTAGTAGATGTGCATAAAATATAATGCTTCACCAACCTCCAAATTATTGAAATGACGCCATTTGGGGAAGGATTCCCTACTACTCTACCTTTTCGGGGTGAGGTCCAATTTCACGGATATTACGATAACGCATATTGCAAATGGAAGCAAATGGCACAATAGTATCATGTAAATGTACATAAGTACATACATATACATATTATGTATGAATAAGGGAGTTTACATACTTCAAAAAAACACACGAAACAAGCCAATGAAAATTTTGCAGTGATGATTTGGTGTCGTCAATCCCAATATATATACATTGTATGTACAGTATATGAAACATCAGCCACTTGTCACATCTTTTGAAATGAAACGAATGAAACAGGTATACGAAAAGTAAAACGTGTAAAAGTACCTGTGCAACATCAGTTCGCCGCCTTTGCTCAAGTTGAGATACCAGACACAGTTGTTGCAAAAGGCACAATGTTTCGATCGCAGCGGCCTACCAGTGATTGACGACGACAAAATCAATGACCTTAAAGTCCTGGCAACTTCCCAGGCAAAAGTTTCTCCAAGTAAAAATCTATATTGCTCGATTCAATCAACATGGGATCCTCCATACAGGTCAATCTTTTTTTCGGGGCATCTGCGGCTTGGGTCAGCAACAAACAACGAGACACACCGAGCCCTGTGAAGCAGGTCATCAAAAATCTTCCTTGAAAAGGAGTGATGTTCTTTCCATTTTGGGCCCGGTATCTTGAAGACAAGTTTGCTAAATCAGTGTCAATACCATCAAAAAGACTCTTCATCATATCCAAGCCTCTACAAAACTGGGAGTAGCGACAACTTTAGTGTAGCAAATGTTTGTTTCCGGGGGTCAAAAAGAGACCTCCACATTCTCTATATATGTGCATCCAACAAGATTCTTCCATGAGAGCCACACCAAAGAAACACACCAGCCACAGGCCTGTAGATCTCGCAGGTGCTACACCACTTCAATGATACCTAAAGGTATCAAGCACCAATCACGGGACTACAGAGAGTCCCGTAACCGTATTTCTGATTTCCCTTCACAAAAACCGCCCTGAAAAGGCATATGTTTTTTCAAAGGGGGGGAAAGAAGATAAACAATATAAACATGGACCATTTGGATGTTGGAACTGATGGACCTTTCAATAACAGTCAGCTGGTAAACCCCACCTTGACACCGTTGATGATTTGTTCCACTCGCGGGGGGCGTTGCCCAGACCCTGCGAAGCCACGCTTCGGGTCCTGGGACAAACAAGGGTCCCAGTCCCGTCCCAGAGAAGGACAGCAGGAGACCTGATTTCTTTCAAACGAATGCATATTGAAGTCATGAAAAAATCAAAATCAAATCTTAAAAAAACACACACATGTTCAGTGAAAGTTCTGAAAGTCGATCATGAATCATTCATTATCACCTTGAAGTTCGGTGGAATTGTTTTTGGGACTGAGGTGTTTTTGTCCAATAAGAGTAATTTCATTGTTTCACTTATCACCTTGAAGTTTGGGGTCGTAGTACTTCAGGAAAGGCATAAAAAGAGAATGAGAAAAGTTGATCCGTAGTTGTAGAAATGAATCTTCCACATCTTTGAGATCAAAACTTGAAAGTCACACTCTCCCTATAGTTCTTTGGAAAAAAGCCCCGTAACTTCATTACATAGCGATTCGCTACATTCACGGACCCGCCTGTCGTGGAAGAATTCCCGGATCAGTACATGACGCCCAGAAAAGGCTCACCTCGACATGAGCGAAGCAAAACGGCTTCCTGGTTGTGGAAATTCGTTGCACGGGCGCCTGAAACCCCTAGCTTCGTGGCGGAAAAAAACCGGGTGCCTTTTTTGGGGGATCACAAAAATCAAAGGGGCAACTTCCGGGGGGTCCATAACTTTGATCCCACTCAGCTTGCGAGGGAACAGTATGGGCAACCACCAAACTCTGCTGAAACAAACAGAGTTTGGTGAGGTCGAAACCACGGGCCCCACCATCCCAAGAGATCCCAGTGCATTGTTTCGTAAGATCTTTCTGGGCAAGCCTCCTCCAAAAGATGAAAACTTACTTCTAAATTCTACCCTCCCTAGAACTAACATAGCCCCTGAAAATATGGTGTTTCCAAAAGGAAACTAGTATTCCAACCATCCATTTTCAGGAACTGTTTAGTCTAGTGAATGGACACATCCACATCCTTTCGGGCCACCATGCCATAGACGAGATGAGCAACATCAGGGCACCCAGTAGCAGCAATGGCGTGGATACCTTCAACCGAGGCAGGTGTCAATGCAGCTAGCTAGTAACTGAGCAGCAAAGGTTGAGGTTCCCAGGTTCCCATGGGAATGTCATCGTGCCAAATCAAAGATAAAATTTCGAACTACCAGTTACAGATCTCGCAGCCATCATCATTCCACCAAATGATATGTAGGTCTCATTCATCCTTCATATCACTGCTTCATGATAAATTTTCTTAGGTACAGCTTCTTCTACGCTGGCAAACCGTCCATCTTTTCCCTGTTGCAGAAGTGAGTGCCCCCGCCGGCCATCGAAGACCTCATGACTGTTGGATCAAATCCATGAAGGGCTTGGAGGATCAAGTTGTCTTACGGAAACTTATCACCACTTACAACAATCAGATTCAATTAGTTTCAACCATCAACTACACTAATACATTAGTTTTCAACGGTGCCTAGCAATCCAACTACATACCGTTCAGTATCCTAAGTCGATTCAGTTTCGTTGAGAAACGAGTAAAACCCCCAAAGAAGAGGTACCCCAGTGAAACCAATCGAAAATCAAATGGTTGGAAGATGAATTTCTTTTTGGGATGGCTTATTTTCAAGGTGCGAGCTATTAGTTTCAAGGATGGTAATATGGCGCTCAAAATGCAGGTAGCAAAGAGAGATGTGGTCTCCAAGCTATTGGGGAAAGGCTACCAGTCAATGTGTTTGGCTTCTAGGTCCGTCCTGAAAAATGGAGTGAAAGATTTTTAAAAAAAAAAGCAAAACCAAAAAAAGGGTCTCGTTTTCCAGAAAACATCAGAGACTTGGTCACTTGGTCATTCACTACCATCAAGCTGGAATGACAATCTAGACCCGGTGGGCCTTGAACCTTTGTCTTTTTTTTTAACTTCAGAATGCGCTGCGTCGGCGCCGGCGTCTCCTCCATACCTTTCAAAGGTTGGAGGTCAAGACTTATCCACCAAGGGGTCTCCGTATTGGATTTTTAGATGACAGTCATCAAAAAACGGCGATAAAAGATCTTGCATTTGAATGGTTTTTTCCAACCATTGTCTCAGACTGCTACTCGTTTGTTCCGGACTTTGACCACTTGATATGCATCTCCAAATGGAGCATGAAAATAGGCTTCTTCCATGGACTTTAAAAAAGTTGCCCGCAAAACGCCGGGTCACTTGATTAGCAAATGCATAACGGATAGACCAAAATTGACAATCATACTACAACATCTTCAACATTGAAAGAAAAACAGTGGTATCACAAGCATCTGCCAACCTATGGTTCCGGCCAACCTTCCAAGTGCCAGCCGGTGATTTTGTTTTCAGAGTTCCTACCAATTTACCAATGGCCATAGCATCCACCCTAAATATGGAGCCCAACATCCTTACTTTTGCTTTCAAATACCGGCAAAAAGATGGAAAAAAAACGGCTTGTGAAAACCAAAGCGCTTGTTTCGCGCGTCATTGTGGAGGATCCTGACGTGAAAAAACCAGGGATGGCTAGAATTTGTACATAGATTCATCGTCTTTCACAGTTCACCTTTCAGGATCCTCAAGACAAATTGCGACCGGTGACCTTTTTTTTGGCCAATTTTGATCCAGCAAGTGTGCTAAACATCCAAAAAAAAACTGCTATCCCCTAAACTTCTTAAGTTATGAGCTCACTTCGTCTTAAAGGCTTCATCTTCAAGAAGTAGCTCTTCCTGGCTTTTGCGAAGCTGTGTGGAAACAGTTGGTGGAAGCAGTACCGACCAACAGTTTGTTGAGTGGGTCAACAGTCTTGAATCATAGACCAAGTGGCAACCCCCTGATGTTTGCAAAACATTTGAAGTATGCCAAAAGAATTTGCTTCGCAGCTACTTGATTTGTGTCCTTTGACTGTTCCAACAGAGTGTCCAAAAGCTGCCAAACCGACAACATAGATGATGATACCGTTTGACAGACTGGATTGGATGCAAATTACAATGAAAGTCCTTGATGCAAACAAAATTGCTATCCATGCATTGCATGCAGAAGACCCGAAACATTGTATGGGTTTGGATAGTAAGTCATCTGATATCGACCGTATCAACTGTCCACCAACACAAGACTGTGACTATACCACTGCAATCTTGTCAAAGTTGCGATCTGATACTGGCAAATTGCTTTACTTTGTGTCTAGAGATGTATGGAGTCATCAAGTATAGAATAGGAGAATCTCTCCATTCATGTACTTGCAGCTCAACTCCATCCACAACAGGTACTATTTTAAGAAAGGTGAACAGTGCTGTCGGTTTGCTTCCCAACCGCAGTGTCTTGGAGAAACAACTTCACCTGAAAAACTTGAAACAACTCAGGAGTTGACGCTGACGCCGGTTCACTCGAACGATACAGAGCACCGAACACGCCAACGGCTACCACACCACCGCCAACGATGACAACCACCACGGCCACGATAAACAACGACGACGACAACAACGAAAAGATAACAGAAGAAGAAGAAGAAGAAGAAGAGCGAGAGCACAAACATCGTCATCATGATTCTACAACATTCAATCACCACTATCACGATCACAACCGCCGCCCTTTACAAACATCATCATCATCATCATCATCATCATCATCATCATCATCATCATCATCATCATCATCATCATCATCATCATCACT
>DF244662.1:0-12957 GCA_000507305.1 Breviolum minutum Mf 1.05b.01 | reverse complement strand
CATCATCATCATCATCATCATCATCATCATCATCATCATCATCATCATCATCATCATCATCATCATCATCATCAAACCCCACTTGTCCTCGCACCTCATGTTGGATGCTTTCGAAACTCGAGGGCTGCCAAGGCTCTGTCCATTGAAGAAGCCGTCCAGCTCCAGCTGTTGACTTTTTGTCTCAAACAGGCTGTCCAGGTGCTCCTGATATTTTTTGAAAAGACGAATGTCAAGTTTCAGGCGATAAAAAATTCCCTACTCCTTGCTAAGTTATCTGTGTATATATATATATATATCATATAAATTGATACATGTTTCAGGGCTACTGGTCACCTAGATAACTTTAGCTGTTTTCATGACCATATATCTGTGAAGTTTCAAACAAAATCAAGCAGATGTAGCTCTAAAAACAATCAGAATCAGTAAAAGTTCCGTTTATAGCTCCAACTCATGCCTCCTGAATGCCAAAAATGCCCTATGTACCAAGTATGCAATATTCATGATGATGACACTGACAGTTCTGCGATGTTTTCCCAGTTACCACGTGTGTTGCAAACAATCCAAGACTCGTCAGCAGGTCGGTGCAAGGTCACAATTGGTGTTATGCCGGAGCCCAGGAAGAACAAACCATCAGCACCTGGTCGAAGAAAGCTCGAGTGGTGTTAGGTGAGTCTAAAAAACGTTTCTAGATATTCCATGTTTTTTTCGGCATGCGGGATGGTTGATGGTTGGTGAAAGGCACATCAACTGTTGGGAGTTTTGGAAGTGCTTGAAGAATATATCATTATTATGTACGTAGACAATGAGAGAGAAAGAGAGAGAGAGAGAGACCGAGAGGTAGACAGACGGACATGTGGATAGATAGTTCGTGTCTTTGATGATATTGGAACACATTTAGCAAGCGCAGTATAAAGAACTTGCTCAGGTGGAAGATCCCGCAAGACCTAACGTAAGGAGGCTCAGCCATCATCATCCATCATCATGAATCATCACATCATCAATCATATTAAAAATCATCACCATGACCATCACAATCATCATAGTCATCATCGTCATCATCATCATCATCATCATCATCATCAATCATATTAAAAATCATCACCATGACCATCACAATCATCATAGTCATCATCGTCATCATCATCATCATCATCATCATCATCATCATCATCATCATCATCATCATCATCATCATCATCATCGGCGTCAGCAGCAGCAGCAGCAGCAGCAGCAGCAGCATCATTGTTGTCATCATCGCAAACGTTGTCACCACTGTCTAAAATATTCGTCTTACGGCCCATGTGTTGCCAAGCATCTTGGATTTCTTACATGCCCTAATCTATGCACTACTCAGGTTAACAACACTTAGTCGCATCGTCTCAGCATTTCATTTGGTTCAAAGTGTGCATGTCACTTAGTGGAGAATGGGTTCCTACAAGCTGATCGTTGCACATTCGCCCGTTGCTGAAACCATAATGAGGTGAAGGTAAGGTCTTGAGATACTGTTGATCGAAGAAATGCGGCACCACCTGGGAAGTAACAAAACCCTGTAAATACTGGTGCTCTTTGCGGATTTCTTCTATCAACAGTAGCATTGGCATTTTTCGCACCACACCCACCATTTTGACACCCCAGGGTACTGATGGTGTGACGTAGAGTTTTGCTGCCATCTTCTACCTCCATCTCGTGGGCCGTACCTGTCGGAAACCGCCGGACCTGGCTGACCCTTAGTAAGGAATGAGGGAATGAGTCGGCATCATAACCAGGTATAGCTTCAATCCCTCATTCCCTACTAAGGGCCAGCCAGTCGTTCATTTTTGCATTTTTCCACAAAACTTTGGTGACTCGAATTGAAGTGAAAGGGCTTTTATATGTCGAGATCTGCCTAGAGACGTGTAAAGACCACGATATTAGACAGAAGGAACTCCCACTGTTTGATACCGTATTAAACGAGCATTTGTTGTTCATAGCCGGTGAAGTCTACACCCGTTTGGTATCAGGGGTTCCTCCTGTCAGTGTTGCAAAAGTGATATGGGCATGGTGATTCTACCAACGGTCAAGCAGGGTCAATCCGAAAGTAGTGATCAAAAGCTCTAGCAAGTGGAACTGGTGCCCCTGGTATCTAGTGGGAACTTCCTTCTGGGTACCTTGAAAATCTAACTCAAAGAATCAGCAGAGTTGAATCCCTGAACTGTTTATCAAGCTGATCACAAATAGGTCTATGTAACTTGTGCAACACTCTATAATGTATATATATATATAGATAATCATATATATGCCGTATGTACATGTGTACAGGGATGATTAAAAATCGTGAGGAAAAAAAACTGCCTTCCAAAAACATCACATTGATTTTTTTTGGGGAGAAAAAAACTCTGCAAACCAAAAGACCCAAGTTGGAATCTTGTGGAAGCCGTGCATCTGCTGATAGTTCCAGCATGTGAGGCTTCAAAATGTAGGTCAAGGGTTGCCTGGTTGGGGAATGGCTTACCCGACCGACCCAGGGAACTAACATATCCCACCTGGGGAAGAGGAAACTCATCTTTTAAAAGGAGATAGATATCTTATTTCCTACGAGTAGAAGGGCAAGATACCTGAGTGAAAAATTTGACCTTACAACACCCAACCCTTCATGAACTTGACAAAATTGGCAGCTCCGAGCATCCAAAACTCCACGATTGTCCTAATAATTCAGTTTCTGAAATGAAGTCTAACTGGATGTTTCCGAAAATAGGGGTACCCCAAAATGGATGGTTTATATGGAAAACCCTATTAAAATGGATGATTTGGGGGGAAAACCCACCATTTAAGGAAACACCTAACTAAGTCTAACTAAGTCTGACTGTTTTCAGAGGCATGGCAAATGTAGTATGTTATTGGGATCGGACATTAGCTCCTCCGTGGGGTCTCTTGATACCTGGCTTGACAAGATGTGGAATTATGTGATCTAAAGATTACATTGGGGAATCCACTGGTTAGGCAACATCGGTGACAACGAACAAAAACCAAATCCTCCCCACAGAAATCATGAGAGTTCCAATATTATCAACTCCTACAATTTCAAACTAAGAAAAAATGTCTATTTCGTACAGGACAAAAAAGGAATAAATTGAACAAAAGGGAAGCTGCCTGACGAAAGGTGCATAGGTAAACAGATGTTCAAAAAACAGACGTCTTTTCTCATCCTGAGTTTGCAAACCCAGGTGCACATGGAGCCTCTCTGCCAACACAGCCACCTGCAACAGAAATTAGGGAGCAACAGTGATCTTTTTTGATAATTAATTACTATGAAACTTAACTTTTCCACTGGTGACGATATCCCAACCCCACAAAAAAAACTGTGTGTGTGTGTGTGGTGGTGCTTTCAGAAGACTTTGGTGGATCAATGATTCAAATATGTTTGTTCTAGTGATGAAGTGCTGAGATTCAAAATTCAGGATTTACAATCCAAAAATCCCAAAGTGCACTCTACAAAAAAGCTGCCGTGACCATATTTCTTCCCAAAACAAACGAGGGCTTCTTTTCAAACGCCAAAGCATGTAAAGAGAGTAGAGGTTATGGAGAGAATCTTGAATGCCTGTTCCACTTTAAAACCTTTAACCCAAAAATAAGGACCCAAAAAAACAGATCAGTGGGGAGGTGTATGTTCATTCCGAAAATGCTGCACCTGGAAAATGAATATCAAACCTGAAAAATGGAACCCGAAAGGAAGGGCAGATTTCGTTTGGAAATCAGGACTGGGGGAGCTTCCCTGTCAGCTTTCAAGGGACCTACATACAGCTCAGACATGCGAAGGGCTGTAAGCTTCTGCACTTCTGGTCAACTTGCGTCACACTTGTGGAGATCACCAAATGTCTTCCGACCATCGCCATAGTATTTGTTCTCTACCAAAAACAACTACATGATTTCCATTGATTTCCTGCAAAAAATATTCCAAAGAACAGATGACTGGATGATGTACAAGAAATTGAGGGGGGAACCCAATTTCACCCTCACATCATTTCGCTCGCTGTGCCACCTGTCCATGCTACCAAGAGGCCAAGCGCTCTGTTATTTCGTTGGCTTTCACAATGCTGTGACTCCTCGGTGCATGGGATGATAAGAGAAGCATTGGGATGCCAAATGACTATGGAAAAAATATAGTCTAGAGCTAGAAAAAGAAAGGGGAAATGCAATCAAGTGAGTATATTTTGCACAAGCGAAAAATGTGTCTGAGACATATGTCTGCCTCCAAATCATACATGTATTTGCGCGCAAAACCTACACATGGGCTTTTGTACTCTTACATGTCTTGTGCCTATACATCACCCTTGAGCGACACATGGAGAGTCAAAAACTCGCCGCGAAAACAAGTTCAGAGTTCGAAGTGTACTTGGGCATGTAGGAATATCCAAAAAAGATGAGTCATTTCAAGTCATTTCATACAACATCCCTGCTATGGGATGTAAAACTTTGAACATTTCCAAGCCTGAAAAAAGATCACAAATTGTGAAGTCCTGAAACGTGAAGCAATCAATTTTGGTGTGGCAGCTTCCTTCTGGTATGCAGCTAACAGAAGGGCCTAAGGGCATACAACTGAGTGGCACTCAAATACTTTGCCAACATCTATGAACCAAACATTCATGTTGGAAAGTGTTCACTACCATCACCCATCAAATGGACCCTGCCTTCTTTTCACCAGAAACCCAGCGCAGACCTGCTGAAAAAACACTTCTTCAATAAGGCCCTTTATCCAAGACTCAGCTCAGGAATCGTCTCCCGTAACGTTTCACACATGCTGACAGTATTGCTGGCACCCGTGTGGAAGATGGACACCGCCACACCCTTGTCCTCAGATGACCCACTCAGGTGCCAATGAAAATCATGTATTCGGATGGATGAAAGTCATACCCTCACGCCGTATGCTGGTGACAGGTGCTGAGAAGGAAGAGAAATACTGAAAAATTGTGGTTCTCTACAATTCGATCCCACCAACAAAAATAGCAACAATAGCAAAAAGGGTCGAGATCAAGCTTGGACCAGGTCCAGAAAAAAAAGCACGCAACCTTTTAAATATTTGATATGGCAAGTCGACCCACCAACGCATCACACAAATTCACAATTTCTTCACAATTTCTTCAAACGATGAAAAGCAGAGCTAGGCGGTCATGTCTTGCTCATTTGCAACCACCATATCAGTTGCTTGCAAAGAAAGCGCCATAAATAACATAGGCATTGAATCAGTGGCCGGTATATCCTGCACTTTCTCATGTACTCACTCCTGGTGAGATTTATATAAATCCACAACACATTGCTGGTGCGTGCTTATCTCAAGCTGAAAGCCGGAAAACTCTACAAGTACCACCAGTGAGCTGGAAACATGAAACAGCTAAAGTAAGTTGGAAATCTCCCAAACGCACCAAAAAAAAACTCGCCCTTCCAATGAAAAGGAAGCATCTTTGAGAATCTTCAATGCAGCTTCTGGCCGGCCAGTGCATGTCAGGCCACTTCGCTTATCACCTCACACTTTTGGTGAAGTGACCGGAAGAACGAAATAGTTCATTCTTACGTTTTCAAAGAGATCCCTTAAAAAAGAGGTCCTGTAGGCTTATCGGAGACCCGCATCAAGTTCGACTCATTTTGGTTGAAGTCTTCCAAATGTGAGAAGGAGGTGGAGAATTCATCTCCACAGGCTAAGACTTGGATTTTCTGGCTTTCGTTCAAAATACTCCACCCAATGCATTATCCACTGGCGATACACAAAAACAAAATCCCTCAGTTCTCAAAGCTCTTGGGAGGAACAAAAAACATGGTCGTAACATGTGTAGCTCTCAGGTGGGCAATCGTCCCAACAAGTTCTGCTTCTGCATGCAATTTTCGTCATGTTGCAGAAGGGACCATTCGTGGCCACATTGCTATAGTCCTGTCGTGCCATGAAAAACATGTCAAACATTGAAACCACTGCAAAGCCAAGCCACTACGCTGTATTTGGGTGCCCACATGCCAACATTGGATGTCTTAACACCACGAAATGACCAACTGATACAAAGTATGGCTCCAAATCATTTACCCACAAAATGAATGCGAAGAGATGCCAAACCTGATCAGTAGATGTGAAGCATGTGACAAAAAAAACACATATCTCTGACCAAGCACATGCGAATCGCTGCAGTCCTTGCCATAGCATGGAGAGTCTGTGATCACCACCGCTAGCTTCTTTTGTGCCTGGCAAACTTGCAATTCTTGGGTGCAAAGCTTCAAGTTGGACATACCCCAGGTCAGAACCGGCCAAAAAATCAGCATAAGTTGCACAAGTTTTTTTTAATCACACCTTGTAGATCTTCCATGATCTTCCCATATCAAAACCTTCCCCATCATACGGAAAAAGAAAAAACAAAGAGCATTGTCACAGTCTTCTATCCACTTTCTGGTTTCAGTGATTCAAATCCCTCCAAACAAATCCTCATCCCAAAAAAGTCCCCCATCCTCCCATCCTCCCATCCAAGTTCGGCCACTTTTTTCCTTCAACCCTTTCAAGACTTCACCCACCCGGATTTTCCAGCTCCCACCTTCCAAGGGAGATATCCTGCTGCCAGCAGAGCTCCAGTCAGTTCCCGACTCGACGACTCCGTCGGGAAAGGATCTGTTGGTCGTTCGATCCAGCATTCCAGTTCCTGCAGATCCTCAGTGAACCTGGCAGCCGAAAAGTAGCCGATATCATGGAGACATACTGTTGATCGACAAATCCTGCACCAGTTGAGGTAGGTAGATTATCCCATTGTTTACAAGGTTCTATACATCCTAGGTGGTTGTTTGGGATTTCTTCCATCAACAGTAGGACCAACCTTGAGATTTTAGATCAACCCTTTACCAAACTTCCTGGGAGTTGCAGCATCTACTTATCTACTTTCCAGTACTTTGGCTTGGAAGGCTCAATAGATCTGAGAGTAGATTACCACCTAGTGTTCTTACTTTAGGGCTTGATGCACCCAGGGTTCACTGTGAACCTTTGGTGGAAAGTTCGTTTGGTGCATCGCCGTCGTCAGTTGGCAATTTGTGGCCCCACTTCGGCGCCTGCCACCCAAATCAAAGTTCTTCTGGGAACCACGACGGCCAGGTGGATGGCCACCAAAGATCTTCACTGCAGACATTGGCCAACTTTCCCAAGCATTGTAGGTCACCACAGTCATCTCCTTAAGTTGACACAAATCAAAACCGCCCTGCGAAACCCTGAAAGTTAGCTGGGTTTCATCTCCTCTTTAAAAAAAAAGTAGCTCTTTAAGGAATGACACAAATCTTTGACACAAATCGCCACGTTTTTGAGACTGTTTCAGAACTTCTGATTGTTTTTTTGGTGAAGAAAAAAGACATCTCTCACAACTAGTTGGTGGTTTCAACCCATCTGAAAAATATTAGTCAAATTGGATCATCTTCCCCAATAGGGATGAAAATAACAAATATTTGAAACCACCACCCAGATAAGATGAGGGCGCGAAAAAAAAAATCCCCATCCAACTGCGCTGCAAATTCAGGTTCCAAGTCCACAGGAAGCAACGAGGAGATTTGATGCTTCAGATCTTCCAGCAAATGACTGAGAGAATCTTTGATAGAAGACAGACCTTCTTTGAAGCCACAATCCAAGATAAGACAGAACCTCAGCTTCCAAATGGACAAGAGATTTTTTTTTTGGTGAAAGATAGATTTTGATAGTCATCATCTTCGTTTTTCTTTTTTGAGGTAGTTATTTGGAAAATGTTCCAAGTTTCAATTGAACTCTGACCTGTTCAATCAATCCTTTTGAACTATCCATATTTTTTTTTGACCTCAACAGGCTGATATCGATCACAAATATGGCAAAATTGAAGCCCGCTGCACCTTTCCCATGCCATCGATTTTGAACTTCCAGTTACCACCAACTTTTTACAGTAAAAGAAAAGGTGGTTTTTGTCAAGTCTCTGAAAAGAATTTGTAAAACACCAACCTCACCTGACATTTTCCCACTTCCAAAACGGAGTGGGAAAAGTGTTGATGCGCAACATCTTCACCCAAAAATGCCAGGTTTTAGGACACTCTTTGACGGTTTGATTGGATCAACGGCTCTGCCAATTTTCTGGATGTAAAAAATTTGAAGGTGGGACCATCATTCCAAAATCCATACACAAATCCCTTCATAGGTAGGTGTTTATAATCATATATACAATATACGTACATATATATGATATATATATATATATCGTAAATACTATGTAAATAATATAACGTCATTACAGTGACATATGACTCTAGATATTTTTCACATAGAATCGACCTTGTTTTTTCGATGAAAATCTTCAAAAAAAGTCACTCTGCTGTAATCCTCGCAGAATCCATCACCGGCAGGGAGAAGGTCTCGGCCTGACGGTAGAGGCGGTACCTGGGTGTTGCAGGTCGAGTTGCTGTCATGACATCGGACCAACCGACCAACAAAATCTCCATGCAAAGGGCCGGGGAGGGGCTTATGAAAACCCATTTGGTGTTCCCGCAAAATTTCCCGAAAAATTAGCCGTACTTTCTTCAGCCCTTATCTTTTTGGAGGGGGGGTACGTTAGGGGGATAGGTTGACCAGCCATGATCCCCATGTTCTCGTATATATTGAAAGATATATGAGACGCTCCATGTATTGACAGTATCATGAAAACGTGATGAGGTCCAAATTTGGAGTAAAACAACAAAACAAAAAATCCAGCTTTTCTCCGGGCGTTCCGGGATCACCATTGTTGGTACCCCGGTACCTAACCTCAACACCAGGAGCTTTCCAACTCAGGAGTGGCAGTCGCAAAGCTCAAAGCCTCAAGAATCTGCCTTTCAAAAAACCCCGGAAAAAAACCTACCAAGCCCCCAGCACTTGAAGTTCAAGTGACACACAGGGGATTTCTTCCACAGACAACTCAGCATCCAATGCTAGTTCTAAAGCCACCAAATATCTCCTCAGCTTTCCGCAGCAAAAATGGGGGAATCTTTCCCACACTTTGTTTGTCATAGTTACAGTTTTGTGAGAGTTTGTTGGAAAGGTCTTTTTGTTGACCAATTTTTGGTCTCCGCATTTTTGTTGGTCTTAGGGGTCTCAATTAGAGGTGAAGAACAACTGCATCGGAATCACAGGACCTACCAATAACGAGCCGTGTGAACCCTGGGGTTGCCACAGCTAGAGGAGTTTCAACCCAACGGATTCTGTTGCCATCTGACTCAAGCCTAACTTGAGATGGGTAAAAGTACAAGTAACTTCCACTTTGAGGATGACAAAAAATGGTCATCCACTCTCGGGGTTATCATGCGATCATGGTAAAGTCGACCTAGCAATACACCAGAGTTCCACCGGATCAAGCAAGGCCGCTTTCTTAGACATGGGAAAGATCCATGGCAACAAGCTGGTTTTTCGCGTTGCAGCAAACATCCAAGAACTCATTACTTTCACTCTAAAGACACCAGGACTATCCACCGCACGACCTCATCTACAGGAAGCCCCGAATGTTCCGCTCTTCGACATTTCCCCCCCCCTTTTCGGCGCGCCTGCTATCACGCATACGGAAGCTGCGAAGCAATTCTTCCCTTGCATAGTCTCGTTTTGGCAGGTAAAACGCCTCCACCTTGACTCTGGGTCGGCTGCCGCATGGCTGAAGGTTGGTACTAAATATGTGCGACAAACCAAAACACATGGGTCCTGGGTGTGCGTTACATCGCACATCTAGTATAAACATGTATAAACCATATGTAAATCTACAAATACACCCCCGATTTTCCAAAGACCTCGAAAACTAAATCATCCTCGTCTATAGTTGAAACAAGAAAGAAATCTTAGAATTGAAAAAAAAACACATTCCAACACATGTCCATGTTTTTTCTCCACTTTCAGGACTTTGAGGTTGGACCTTTTTCACCTAAAAATTCAGCCTTGACCCTAAAAATGCCACCTTTTCCCCCCCCTAAAATGCCTGGCGCAAACCTGCAGAGGTCGGACGATTCGGACGGCGGTCCCCGTCCACCGCCTTGTGACCTGCCTGGTGAACGTTGGATGGTTGGAAGACGATCGTTTCCAAAATTGCGGAGTTGCCTATTTTCAGGGGCGATGTCTGTTAGCTTTAGTAAAAGGGTATTTGAAAAAAAAAAATCTAAAGAAAAATCGTTCCCAGGTGTTTTTGGGTCACTCAGTGAGTAAAGCAGGTTTGGTGAATCTAACATGTCACCAAGCCCCAACCTTTTGAGTCTTCTCTTGTTGAAACGGGAAACATGAAGGCACAACCCTGGAGGGTACCCTCCTGGTGACCATTGATCACTCCAGTGAATTAACATGTCCCACCTGGGGAAAAGGAAAATCATCTTCAAAAGTGCCTTTTTCAGGGCATATGTTAGTTCCCAGGAGGGCAACCTTTAACAATTTGTGCCCAGTTTACAGTCAGAACTTTACAGATACACAAGGGAGGCACATCGAATCCTTGAGAAATCACGGTCCACAACCATCAAGTTCACCAGGTAACGGTCCGCCTCCAACGGCACCTTTTCCCCGCGCGAAAGCGTCAACGCGGAGACGGTCTTCAGGATCTCTTCCATCATCCCCTGGAGGTTTTCAGAGCAAATTGATTTTAAAAAAGGTAATCATTAAACCAATTGTTGTTTTTCTTCTATGAATGGTTTTTCCCGTGTACATCACCACAAGAGAAAAACTCAACATCCATTGAGGAATTAGGATATTTCTCTTTCAAGGACGATTCCGAAATATCAACGGTTCACACGGGTTCACCCACTCTCCATTTTTCATTGGGCGAACTTTCAGGACCAAAAATCTAGATTACAGTGCCCCGCACGGTTACCACGGTTTACTGTTTTTTCTTCATATACAAAACCAAGAAGTATTGTCTATATCAGGCATCTATATTCGTAAGCATGTGATAGTATAGACATAAAGTTAACTGATAATAAAATCTATATTCTTCCATCACTATATTAATGAGGACAAAAAGATCCTTGCCGCATCTCAATAGAGATTACACTTCCTGTACATCCTTACTAGTTGGTGGTTTTTTCCCACCCATTTGAAAAATCTCCAACCGTCAAATTGGATCAGTTCCCCAGGGATCGGGGTTGAATGCCACATGGCCCCCACCTCTAACGACTCTGTTTTCGCTTCCAAGCTCCGCAATTCGGCCTCTGGCCCTTCCTGAACAAAAAATCTTCAAGGTGGGACTTCTCTTTAAAAATAGCCCTGGTTGAAGAAGCCTGTAAACATATACCGCAATAATCATGGAACATTGCGACACAAAAGACTGAAATATGCATATATATATATATACGAATATCATGTGCCACTTGCAGTCATATTCTGTTTATAACAACCAACCTGCCACATGAGTTCAACTAATAACTTTCTTTTTCAAAATAAAACACATTTGTGAATCCGGGAGTTTTCCCATGAATTGTCCAAGTTGTTCCCCAACAACCCAGGAGGTTTCTACAGCGAATCGAAAAAAAAAAAACGACCTCCTCGAAGCGTTCCTCCGAGGTCGCTGAGGTCACTGAGATTTGTCTGGGTTCCTGGGAGAGGCTGCGAGGGGTTGGAGATGTTGGTCCTGTTCAGGAAGTTTGAGAAACTCAAAATTCAAAAATCCCCCCAAAAGTTGAATTTGAAGTTTGAGGCTTTTGGGTGAAGACTTTTTGAGGATGCTTGATCATTTTCGATGTTTTTGGAAATGTTTGAAAATGTTTTGATGATGGCTTAAGATGCTTGAACATGGTTAATGATACTTAATAATGCTTGATGATGCTTGATGTGTTTGAAGTTTGTTTGGGATTTTGATGGATTTTAAGATTTTGTCATGGCGGTTTATGATGTTATGAGAATGTTTGAAGAAGATGCGTTCAGCTGTTTAGAGATGGTTGAAGTTGTTTCAAGACTTTCAAGATACCAAAAAGACTCTTGAAGATGGCTGAGAATGTTAAAAGTTGCTTGAGAATTATTCAAGATGGTTTATGATGCTTTCAGAGATACTTGAAAATGCTACCTAAAGTTGCTTGAAAAATGGTTAAAGATTCTTAGAGATCGTTGAAATCAATAATGTCCCATTCACCTTCACAGGGAACCACCAAAAATACCACATCTTGACTTTGAGATTCACCCCATCCAAACACTTCATAAACTCAGGTGGGTATCCCACACAGCGAGGAAAAATACCACCACTCCTCCCCTGATTTTTTTTCATTTTGAACCCAAAAACAATGGAAGTTTGGTTCAGATGACTTTTTCCGAATTTCAAACAGGTGAAAAATCTCAGGTTCCAGCGCGTTAGGCCTTTCGGGGGTCCCTTACCAACCATCCCAAATCCAAGGTGAAACCCCGTTTTTTCACAAAACGCCAGCCATTGGGAATTTTCGGCCTGCGGATTTTCGAAACGAATCTATATATTAATAGAATAAAACAACATCATACCCTCATTCTATATGGAAATATACTTGAACTATCTAGAAATTCTACATTAGATATGTATATGGATGTTTCCGAAAATAGGGGTACCCCCAAATCATCCATTTTAATATTTCCATTATAAACCATCCATTTTGGGGTACTCCTATTTTTGGAAACACCCATATGCATCTATTTGTTTTTTTAACTCCTTTTTCCCCATGACTCTCCTTCCAACTCCGATGTCCGACCACTGCAGGAAGATCGCTACACAAACGAAAGACTAAGGCATCCAACTGGCAGGCGGCGGCAGTGGGCACACACAAAAAAAACCACCTATATGAGAAAGGTGGACCAAAGATATGGAATTTCCGTTCCATAATTCTGAAATCCGCCGGCCTTGCCGGCGTGTCTAGTGGAATGGGGCTTGATGACGGATTGCTTGTCTGTACTTTGCTTTTGCTTATATAGTCTAAGCTAAAGCTGATAATGTCTTTGGGGCGCGCTTTTACTTCGCCTAAAATCACCCCCCCCCCCTGAAGGGG